>CAUYTI010091784.1:0-11405 GCA_963575145.1 Galago senegalensis | reverse complement strand
GAGTCTCCTGCCTCAGCCTCCCAAGTAGCTGGGACTACAGGCGCCCGCCACAACACCTGGCCATTTTTTGGTTGCAGCCATCGTTGTTGTTTGGCGAGCCTGGGCTGGGGATTCAAACCCACCACCTTAGGTGTATGTGGCTGGCACCTTAGCCACTTGAGCCACAGGCGCCGAGCCCATGGCAGTCTTCTTCATGAAGTCTTTCCTCAGGCCGATATCTTCCAGTGCTTTTCTTATGCTTTCTTTGAGGATTTTTATTGTTTCATGCCTTAAATTTAAGTCCTTTATCCATCCTGAATCAATTTTTGTGAGTGGAGAAAGGTGTGGGTCCAGTTTCAGTCTTTTACATGTGGATATCCAGTTCTCCCAGCACCATTTTTTGAATAAGGAGTCTTTCCCCCAAGGTATGTTCTTGTTTGGTTTATCGAAGATTAGGTGGTTGTAAGATGTTAGTTTCATTTCCTGGTTTTCTATTCAATTCCAAATGTCTATGTCTTGATTTTTGTGCCAGTACCGTGCTGTCTTGACCACTATGGCTTTGTAGTACAGCCTAAAATCTGGTATGCTGATGCCCCTGGCTTTGTTTTTATTACTAAGAATTGCCTTAGATATATGTTTTTTTTCCTGGTTTCATACAACACGCAGAATCATTTTTTGCAAGTCTTGAAAGTATGATGTTGGTATTTTAATAGGGGTGGATGACATTGAATTGGTAGATTGCTTTGGGAAGTATAGACATTTTAACAATGTTGATTCTTCCCAGTCATGAGCATGGTATGTTCTTCCATTTGTTAATATCCTCTGCTATTTCCTTTCTTAGGATTTCATAATTTTCTTCATAGAGGTCCTTTACTTCCTTTATTAGGTATTTTCCTAGGTATTTCATTTTCTTTGAAGCTATGATGAAGGGCATTGTGTCCTTAATTAGCCTCTCATCTTGACTGTTATTGCCATATACAAAGGCTACTGACTTGTGGACATTGACTTTATATCCTGAGACATTACTGTATTTTTTGATGACTTCCAGGAGTCTTGTGGTTGAGTCTTTGGAGTTCTCTAAGTATAAGATCATATTGTCAGCAAAGAGGGAGAGTTTGACCTCCTCTGTTCCCATTTGTATGCCCTTTATTTCCTTGTCGTGCTTAATTGTATTGGCTAGAACTTCTAGCATTATGTTGAATAGTAATGGAGACAGAGGACAACATTTCCTGGTTCCAGTTCTAAGAGGAAAAGTTTTCAGTTTTACTCCATTTAGTAAAATATTAGCTGTTTAAGAAATGTGCTACGTATGCCTGTACTCTTCAGTGTTCTAATTACAATAGAATGCTGGATTTTCATCTTTTGAAAGCATCATATGGTCTTTGTTTTTGCTTCTGTTAATATAGTGGATAATGTTTATGGACTTGCATGTGTTAAACTAGCCTTGCATCCCTAGGATGAAACCTACTTGATCATGATATATGACTTTTTTGATGATACTCTGTAATCTATTGGCTAGGATATTGTTGAGAATTTTTGCATCTATACTCATTAGTGAAATTGGTCTGAAATTCTCCTTTTTAGTTGTATCTTTTCCTGGTTTTGGTATCAGGATGATGTTTGCTTTGTAGAACATGTTGGGGAAGATTCTTTCCTCCTCAATTTTTTTTTTTTTTTTGGCAACAGACCTCAAGATGTCCCCCTGGGTAGAGTGCTATAGCATTACAGCTCACAGCAACCTCCAACTCCTGGACTCAAACAAGTCTCCTGCCTCCACCTCTCAAGTAGGTGGGGCCACAGGCACCCGCCACAACTCCTGGCTATTTTTTGGTTGCAGCCATCATTGTTGTTTGGTGGGCAGGGGCTGGATTTGAACCAGCCACCTTAGGTGTATGTGGCTGGCACCTTAGTCACTTGAGCCACAGGCACCAGCCTCCTTCTCAACTTTTTGGAATAATTTCTGCAGTACAGGAATAAGTGTTTCTTTGAAGGTTTGATAGAATTCTGGTGTAAAGCCATCTGAACCAGGGAATTTTTTGGTTGGAAGATTATTTATTGTTTCTTTAATCTCAGTGCTTGGAATTGGTCTGTTCAGGAGCTCTATTTCTTCCTGGCTAAGTCTAGGGAGACAGTGTGATTCCAAATATTGATCCATTTCCTTCACATTGTCAAATTCCTGGGCATAGAGTTTCTGGTAGTATTCAGAGATGATCTCTTATATCTCTGTGGCATCAGTTGTTATTTCCCATTTATAATTTCTGATTGAGGTTACTAGAGATTTTACTTTTCTATTTCTAGTTAGTCTGGTCAAAGTTTTATCTAATTTATTTTTTCAAAAAAACCAACTCCTTGTTTCATTAATTTTCTGAATGATTCTTTTGTTTTCAATTTCATTCCTCTCTGATTTAATTTTGGATATTTCTTTTCTTCTCCTGGGATTTAGGCTTAGCTTGTTCTTCTTTTTACAATTCCATCATATGGCTTATAAGTTTGTTGATGTGCTCTCTTTCTGTTTTTCGAATGTAGGCAACAGGTGGTAAATTTTCCTCTTAGAAATGCTTTTGCATTATCCCACAGGTTTTGGTAGCTTGTGTCTTCATTGTTGTTATGCTCTAGGCAGTTAATGATTTCCTCTTTTATTTCTTCCTGAACCCAACTGTCATTCAACAGAAGGTTGTTTAATTTCCATACCTTAGTGTGGGGTTGAACGTTTTTGTTGGAGCTGAGTTCCATCTTTAGTGCCTTGTTGTCTGAGAAGATACAAAGTAAAATTTCAATTCTTTTGATTCTGTTGAGGTTTGTTTTGTGTCCAAGGATATGATCAATTTGGAGAATGTTCCATGGGGTAATGAGAAGAATGTATATTCTTTATCTTTGAGATGGAGTGCTCTATATGTGTCTATCAAGCACAGTTGTTCTACGGTCTCATTTAAGTCCCTTATATCTTCATTTAATTTCTGTTTAGAGAATCTGTCCAGCACCATAAGAGGAGTGTTAAAGTCCCCTGCTATTATGATGTTACAGGAGATCATATTGCTCAGTCTGAGTAAGGTCTTTTTCAAGAATCTGGGAGTTTTTAAACTGGGTACATAAATATATAGTGTCTTCTTGTATTTTTCCCTTGACAAATATGAAGTGACCATCTTTGTCTTTTTTGACTTTAGTTACTTCAAATCCACATGTATCTGAAAATGAGATTGTAGCTCCTCTCTTCTTCTGAATTCCATTTGCCTGAAAAATTATCTTCCAACCCTTAACTTGGAGTTTTAATATGTTTTTTGAAGCTAGGTGTGTTTCCTGTAGACAGTAAATGGATGGCTTATGTTTTTCAATCCAGTCAGCCAATCTATGCCTCTTCAGTTGGGAATTCAAGCCATTAGCATTTATTGAGATAATTGATCAGTGTAGTAACGTTCTATTCATCTTATTTTGTGAGAGTCCATTGCTTAGTTTTATCTTTTGCATTATTATGGACGTTATATTCTGTCCTTTAATTTCTGAGTTCTTCCTTTGCTGGTGGTCCATTGTGATGGTCAGTGTGTAGAATAGGTTGAAGTATTTCCTGTAGAGCTGGTCTTGTTGGGGCACATTTCCCCCATGTTTGTATATCAGTAAATGATTTGATTTCTCTGTCAATTTTAAAGCTTAGCTTAGCAGAATATAAAATTTTGGGTGGAAATTGTTCTGTTTAAATAGGTTAAAGGTAGATGACCACTGTCTTCTTGCTTGGAAAGTTTCGTTAGAGAAGTCTTCAGTTAATCTGATGGATTTGCCTCTGTAGGTCAACTAGCGCTTACTCCTGGCAGCTTGAAGAATCTTTTCTTTTGTCTTGACTTTGGACAGGTTCATCACAATGTGTCTTGGAGAAGCACTGTTAGAGTTGAGGTGACCTGGGGTCTGATATCCCTCTGAAGGAGTGTGTCAGAATCTTTGGTGCTATTTGGGAAATTTTCATTTATAATATTCTCTAGTATGGTTTCCATTTCCCTGAGGCCTTCTTCTTCCCCTTCTGGGATACCTATAACTTGTATGTTTGAACACTTCATAAAGTCCCATAATTCTGTCAGTGAACATTCTGCTTTCTCTCTTTTCTTTTCTGCCTCTTTAACTATCTGAGTTCTCTCAAGAGCTTTGTCCTCTACCTTTGAGATTCTTTCTTCTGCATGGTCTAATCTGTTCTTGATACTTTCTATTGCATCTTTAAATTCTCTAATTGACTGCTTAAGTTCCTTCAGCTCTGCTGTATCCTTTCTATATTCTTCATATCATTCATCTCTTATTTGATTCTGTTTTTGGATTTCCTTTTGATTATTTTTCACTTTATCAGCAGTTTCCTTCATTGTTTCCATCATTTCCTTCATTGTTTTCATCATCTGTATTCTAAATTCCCTTTCTGTCATTTCTAATATTTCTTTATAGGTGGAATCTTCTGCAGTAGCTACTCACAGTCCCTTTGGGAGGGGGGTTTGCTCTGGACTGGTTTTTCTTGCTGTCAGGATTTTTCTGCTGATTCTTCGTTTTATCTGTTTCCATGTCCTAATTTTCCTTTTACTTTCTCTTGCTCTTTAAGTTACCATGCCTGTGGACTAGGGTTTCAGCAAGTCCTATTGGTACAGGACCAGAAGGATGGGAAGACTGAAGAGCAAGAAGGGAAAAAAGAAAAAAAGAAAGGAAAAAAGGGAAAGGAGAGGGGGGTGAGTAAAAAGGAATATTGACAAGAAGAAGAGAGGCACAGAAAGAGGGAGACAGGAGCAATATACATGTACATTAGGGTACTTTGATCCAATCTTAAAACCCCCCACCTCTAGGGGTGCCAGGTTGGGTGGTTCCCTTGAGGTCAGCAGCTCTTTGCTAGCCTGTTTGGACACAGTATCCCATCTCCAGCAAGAAGAGAGGAAAGACAAAAATGCTATAAATCAAACCAAAACAAGCAAACAGAAACTTTATAGGATAAAACTGGGGGGAAAAAACCAAATAGTAGGTGTAGAAACACTAGCAAAAATGAAGTTCTAATTGTTAAAGAAGGCATCAATGAAAAATTATATTTAAACTAGAAAAATGAAGAAAGAAAAGAAAGCAAAAAAGAAAAAATCTAGAGGGAAAATGTTGAGATTAATAAAAAACAATCAGGGTGGTACTTGTGCCTCAAAAGGGTAGGGCGCCGGTCCCATATGCTGGAGGTGGCGGGTTCAAACCTAGCTCCAGCCAAACATGGCAAACACCTCCCCCCCCCAAAAAAAAAAAAAAAACAAAAACCAACCAAAACCAAAGCAGTATATGTATCTTGCTAAATATTGTCTGGGCAACAGGTGATCTTCTGGGGTATAAGATGTTGATCACAATGCTGATATGGCTACGAGATGGAGACTGGAGGCCTCTGCTGATTTCTCAAACCCTGCAGGATGGAGAGCCTAAATCTCTCCTCAGCCCACTTAAAAGGCACTTTAAACTACTACCCTTGGCTAAGCAGAAGCTTTCCCAGGGAAGCACTTGTTGCTGGGATCACTCCTGAAGTGGCTGCCCACTTACCCAGTGTGCCCAAACTGGTCTCACTCTCTGCCTCTGAGGGCCAGGGCTATAAGGCATCTCAGTCCCTGCCTTTAGGCTACTCAGTCACTAGATTACTCCTCCAAGGTCTCCTGCCCAATCCTTGCTCTGCGACCCTGAGGGTGAGGCTGGGGCACTTCTCCCACAAAGGCTCCTTTGGGCCCATAGCCAAGCATTATTAGCTTCATCTGGCTCCGGGGCTCAGTCTGGGGCCCTAGGCAATGCTTAAAGTCCTCCACACTCTTGCACAAATTCTCCCAAGGTAGGTCAAATGTGTGTGAAGTCCAAAAAAAAAAAAAAAAAAAAAAAAGACAGCTCACAGGTAAGGCCTTCTCAGTTCGTAATCTCACTGCTGCTATACTTACAGCTGCTGGCAAGATTAGACCCAATAAATGCACACAACCACTTGCCAGGTCTCCACTGCTTTTGTTTTCCTCGTGGGGTCCAGAAGTCTCTTGCTGACTCCCTGTGTCCCCAAAGGGATGTTTCTGGGCAGACCCCACCAGCCAGAGATGCCTGGAGTCTTTTCTCCCCATTCTCACCATGCCCAGTTGCAAGGAAGCTATTAGTTGGCCACCATCTTGCTTCTCCAGAAAAAGAATTTTTAATTTGAATTGAGACCAAATCAGGCAGCAAACCTGCCTACTCAGCTTTGATGATTCTACCGAGGGGTAGGAATAAGACTATGATTTATTTATGCTCTAGGGAAATACTCTGAAGAGCATCACACAAAAACTGATCTGCTACTGAGCTTGAGGATTTTGCAATCCTGGTCCAAGGAGGTGGTACTTTGCTTTGACAGAATTGAGGTAGTGGAGCAAGTGTTGGCCTTGAATTTAGTAGATGTGAGTCCGGGCCAGGTCTGTGGTTTAGCAGCCAGAATTAGGCAAATCATGTTAATTATGCAATTCTGTTGCTTCAAAGTTATTAGTTGGATAAGACAATTTCTCAGTTATTTTTCAGCTGAGGTGTATGGAAAAAGAATATATTTAAAAAAGCTGTAAGTTTTCCAAACACAGAAAGGCAAATCTTGCATATTCTCATTTATATGTGGGAGCTAAATATTAAAAACAGTTGATCATATGGAGACAGAGCATAGAACGATGGTTACCAGAGGGTGGGAAGGGTAGCAGGGAGAGGGGGATAAATTGTGGATGGTTAATGGGTACAAAAATATAGTTAGAATGAACACTATTTGATAGCAGGACAAAGTGACCAAAATCAACAATGTTAGGGTATACTTTAAAATAACTAAGAGAGTAGAATTGGAATGTTTCTAACACAAAGAAATATTAAATGCCTGAGGTGACAGATACCTCAATTACCTTGATTAGATTAACATCACATGTACTCTATAAAGATATGCAACTATTACACATTCATAATAATTAAAAAAAAAACCACAAAATGAATCAAACTAATCTTTCTCCTTTTCCTGAATCTGTACAACAGAAATCCAAGGCTTAGGAAAAGGTTGTATCTTAATTTCTTTCTTTCTTTCTCTTTCTTTCTCTCCCTCCTTTCCTTCCTTCCTTCCTTCCTTCCTTCCTTCCTTCCTTCCTTCCTTCCTTCCTTCCTTCCTTCCTTTCTTTCTTTCTTTCTTTCTTTCTTTCTTTCTTTCTTTCTTTCTTTCTTTCTTTCTTTCTTTCCCCTGACCTCTGATTCCAGTAAGACCAAATGCCAGATGGAGGATTTTATAACAATTTGGAGTGATCCTAGAATAGAAATACTTTGTGAGATTTTGAAAATCTTGCCATTATGTTGAACCTTTGCTTGGAGATAGAACTGAGATGCATAGGCACCATCGTAATTTACCAGCACATAATAATTGTATTCATACACTCATGCAGCAGGGATCTTCTGGAGTCTATATGTTAGGTATGTACTAGGGTGTGTGAGTACAACATAATACAGCATCACTCCTACTCTGAAGAACTTGTTATAATGAATTGAATTTCATGATTTTCATTGGTGAAATGAATGTAATATTGTTAAACAGCAACTTGGATACTTTTATGAAGGACATTAACAAATTAGTTACTTGACATCAATGTGCTTGTTTTTTAATAGTATTTGCTGCCTTTTTATGAATTTAATATGACATTTCACCAAATTTAAGATATTATCACTTATCAGATACATCACCAGTATCACAAGTACTTTGTTGGGGGAAAGAAGAAACTGCTATGTTCATGTATACATTGATTTTAGACACACCCCAGTTTCTTAACTCTTAAAATATTAAAGAAATGTGATTTATAGTTGGAAAAATAAAGTAGGTCAATGCATAATAAAATAGTTAACTCGTAATGCTTGTGTTTGGAAAAGAGCAGGACCCAGACAGTTAAAAAAAAAAGCAAATTTTTCCTAGCCTGGAAACATGTAGTAATGCACTCCTCTCTAGTAGTATGCAAAAAGTGTTGGACAATCAGGACATCTGTGGCCTTTCAAACATAAGACCATTTGCAAAGATCTTATTTGTTAGGAACTAGAAAGTGATGTAGCTTTCCCACATCAATCTGTTTTTATCCCAGGTACCCAATCCCCACAGAATTGGTGAAAAGGTTGTTGAATTGGTGAAGAGGCTAAGCTGAATTGCCACTTCTGAGAAATTCTCATTTAGAACAAATGGTGGAGGTATGGGGGTAAGGGATAGAAAAAAATATTGTTCCTTTTAAATATATTATCTATACATCATGGGTAATTCAAGTTATAGGTGAAAATAATCGAACTGAGCGTGGTAGCAAACTGCTTATGCAGCTGCAACTATAAACAGGGCATAGAAGTACATTTCCAAGTTGTTGCTTTAAAAATAGCCCATGCAAAAGATGATTGGAAGTATTTTTTGTCTGTTTTGTTTCCACATGCACTGTTTTACACAAATTACATTTTTTGCTCCTCCAAGAATTTAGCACACACATAATTACACATATTTACCTATCATGAGAATAAAACATGCTTGTGTGATTTTTAAAACATAATAATTTCTTAAAAAGCTAGGTTCCAAGTGATATGTACAGTAAACTTTGGGCCAAGAAAATGTAGAAATGGATCTTAGTGCCAAATCTGATTTGGACAACTGTCTACAGACATTACTGCCAAAAATATTTACTGTGGATCAGAATTTCTTCTTGTATAAACTCAAGGAACAAGTTTCTATATCAGGTATATGGTGTGTCAAATGACTAAGATTATCTTGAAATAAGCCAATCCATTATTTGTTTTAAAATTTGTTCATTCTTCATTTATTTTAACTTAAAGTCTGTGGGCTAGAATTATACCCACATATCTGGTTCTGTAGAATTTTTTCCTGTATAAATTGTTCATCCATTGCAATGTACTAAAGGTTTATGTCTCCCTCAACCCAAAATTGACATGTTAAAATCTTAACCCCCAAGGTGATGATACAGGGAGATAGGACATTTGAGAGGTGATTAGGTCACAATGGTGAAGCCCTCAAGAATGGGATTAGCACCCTATTAAAAGAGACCCTTTTCCCCTCTGTCATGTGGGGACACAGCAAAATGATGGCCATATATGAAGTAGGAAGAATGCCCTTAGTAGACACTAAATCTCCTTGCACCTTGATTTTGGATTTTCCACCCTCTTAATCATAAGAAATAAATTTCTGTTGTTTATAAATCACCAAATCTATGGTATTTTTTTTTTAGAAGCCTGAATGAACTAAGACATCCATGAATATATATTTCTTATTTATTCATCTAAAATTTATGGAACATAATGAGAGATACATGAATAACAATATATGGGTGCTCTTACTGTTATAAGCACAGTAGTGCTAAGGGCTCTCCTGACTTGGTTTAGGCAAAGAGGGGCAGAACAAACTTCACAGAAGGGTGAGAACCGTGTAGCTTAGTCTGGGAGTGCATGATGAAATTAGAACATGAGATTTCCTTAGGGATGGTGTAGCCCTAGCAGTGCTGCTCAAAGTAGCTGATTATTGTACTACAGGTTAAAGTGGCCAAAGAAACAAACAGCTTGTTCCAGGACTCAGAAAAATGCCCTCTTTTTCATCAAGAAAGATTGGCTACCAAAAAAAGTCAGCCTAATGGAGCAGTTTGCTTAGTGACATTATTGCACCTTCTGATACTACACAAACTGTGTATTGCCTCCTAGATGGGGGGAAAACAGTTTGCAGATTGTCATCAGACTGCAGACCATAAGACTGGCTACTGGGGATACAGGGTGAAGATCATTAAATAGACTGAACCCAATTAGTGATGTAGTACCAGTAGGAATGGAGAGGGCAAGAATTCTAGGAACTTCCATCTAAGAGGAAGAATATGTAAAACTGGAGGAATCATTGGATATCCCCATAAGATATCTTCCCCAAGATAGTAAGATAGTGGTTGAGTACCCCATAATTTCTGGCTTAGGCTACTGGCATTCATCAATAAAGTTAAACATTAAAATAGGGTTGGTGGGAAAATGACAGGTTTAGTTCTGAACATGCTGTGTGTTAGATAGATAACTGTGGGACAGCCCAGTAGATATTTTGGAATATGAATCAGGATGTCAGACAAGAGGTCTTGGCTGTTGGATTTAAAAGCCAATTGAATTAATAGTGGATGAACTATTCATGTGAGATTACACAGGAATCATAAATAAAGTAGGATGAGAAGAGAAGCAAGGATTGTATTTAGGAAGCAACATTGATGGAATGTTTGAAGAGGAGGAATCTTGAAGTACCAAGAATAAGCAAAGAGGAAGGTTAAAAGACAATGAGGAGAATTTCATTGGTACTAATGCCAGAGAAGGTTTGAAGGAGAGAGTCAGTATGACCTAATTCTCCAGGTAATGACTGCAAAGGTCACTGGATTTGGAAATTCCTCATTTATTAAGAGATAGTTTGTATTGTAAATGTGCCTATTGTAAATGTGTTAGGTGCTGAAGATTCAATAATAAACAAAAAATGGATCTGTTGGCTCGGCGCCTATAGGTCAACCGGCTAAGGCGCCAGCCACGTACACCTAAGGTGGCGGTTCGAATCCCCAGCCCAGATCCGCCAAACAACAATGACGACTGCAACCAAAAAATAGCCGGGCGTCGTGGTGGGCGCCTGTGGTCCCAGCTACTTGGGAGGCGGAGGCAAGAGACTCGCTTGAGCCCGGAGTTGGAGGTTGCTATGAGCTGTAATGCCACGGCACTCTACCCAGGGGGACAGCTTGAGGCTCTGTCTCAAAAAAAAAAAAAAAAAAAAAAAAAGGATCTGTTCTTTCTTCGTGGGACTTATAGTCTTATGGGTAGAGAGATGTTAACCAAACAACTGCTAACATAAATGTGAAATTACAACTCTGATGATGTCTGTGAAGTAAAGATGTATAGTGACCTCAATTAAAATAGGTGCATAATGCAAGGGTACATGTTGGATCTATTAGTTAAGCAAACAAGAAGAGGTATATATTAACCAGTGCAATGTAAGGGTTCCTAATTCTATATGAAATCAGCACATTGTACCCCATAAATGCATTAATGTGTACATGATCAATGTGTATATGATTTAATAAAAAAAAGGTAAAGAGAAAAATGCAAATTATTATTATTATTGTTATTATTATTATTTTGAGACAAAGCCTCAAGCTGTCAACCTGGGTAGAGTGCCATGGCATCACAGCTCACAGCAACCTCCAACTTCTGGGCTCAAGTGATTCTCCTGCCTCCCCCTCCCAAGTAGCTGGGACTACAGGCACCTGCCACAACACCTGGATATATATATATTTTTTTAATTGAATGTTAACTATGTACATTAATGCACTTCTGGGGTACAGTGTGGGGTTTTCACATGCAATCTGAAATACTTCCATCAAACTGGTCAACACAGCCTTCATGTCATTTTCTTAGTTATTGCTTTAAAACGT
>CAUYTI010091782.1:85-10535 GCA_963575145.1 Galago senegalensis | reverse complement strand
TTGGATACTTTTTCTTCCATTCTTGAGATACTTTGCTAAGAAGAACATTTTCCAGCTCCATCCATGTAAACATGAAGGAGGTAAAGTCTCCATCTTTCTTAATGGCTGCATAGTATTCCATGGTGTACATATACCACAGTTATCTATCCATTCGTGGGTCGATGGGCACTTGGGCTTCTTCCATGGCCTAGCGATTATGAATTGGGCTTCAGTGAACATTCTGATGCAAATATATTTATTGTAGTGTGATTTTTGGTCTTCTGGATATATACCTAGTAGAGGAATTGTAGGATCAAATGGCAGGTTCTTAACTATGGAAACAGCACTTTCTATGCTTGGGAAAACTGCACTGATGCATTTACTGAATGACCCAGAATTGTGCCAGTTTTGAGTGAAACTAAGCACAGGAGATTTCCCAGGGCAGATTCAAGCTTCAGTTATAACCAGACCTGCTCCAGGATCATGATGGAGGAATAGAGACATCCACAGTGGGCCCTGTAACCCTGGCACTCTAGGAGGCTGAGGCAGGAGGATGTCTTGAGCTCAGGAGTTCAGGATGAGCAAGAGCAAGACCCCATCTCTAAAACTAGCCTATTGTGGTGAGCACCTGTAGTCCCAGCTACTTGGGAGGCTGAGGCAGGAGGATCACTTGAGCCCAGAGTTGGAGGTTGCTGTGAGCTGTGATGCCACAGCACTCTACCCAGGGTGACAGAGTGAGATTCTGTCTCAAAAAGAAAAAGGAAGAGAGAGAGAGAAGAAAGGAAGGAAGGAAAGAAAAGAAAAGAAAAGAGAAAAGGGAAGAAAGGAAGGAAGGAAGAAGAAAGAGAGAGAGAGAGAGGAGAGGAATGAAAGGTCCACTGTGAAGATGGACTCAGGGTTGCAGTTCAGGCGGGTCCCAGGAGAGGTCTCAGTGGATACTCTGGGGTATTAGGCACATCCACACCCTCTTGTGTCAGACTGCAAGGCCTGCTGTGACAAAATACCTCCAACTGGGTGGCTTATACAACAAAATTTATTTTCTCACGTTTCTGGGGGTTAACTATTTCTAATCCTATGTCGGATGTTCCAACATAATGATTTTTGTTTGTTTATAAACAAAAATAAACAAAAACACTTCGATTATTTTATGTAATTTAAAATAGATAATAAAATCATCAGGTGAATTCATATTTATGTTTTTCTTCCTTAAACTGTAGGATAATTGCAAGCAACCAATCAACCTCTTTTCCACCCCAAATAAATAAGAACTGGGGAATATGCATCTGGATTGGAAAGGTTTTAAAAGTCGAAGATCACAGGTTGGCTTGTGGTGAGGATTCTGACTTGGAAATGGTTGTTTTCTTGCTGTGTCCTCACATGACGTTTCCTCTGTGTCCATGAGGAGGACAGAGGGCTCTCTGGTCTCCCATCCTCTTCTTCAAGGACACCAGATGTATTGGACAGAGCCCACATATGACCTCACTTACCCTTACTGCCTCCTCCAAGGCCTGTCTCCAAGTGCAGCCATGTATAGATTTTGGGAACACATAATTCAGTCTAGGACATTTCTGCAACAGAAATTATCCACCACGGAAAGGCCAGGCCCTGGCGCACTACTGGGCCCCCATAGAACCTGAACACCTGATTGTAGGACATCAGCTCTTTCCCAGCGTGATCTGAATTTTGTCTCTTGAGTTAAACATTGTTGGACCTGCTAGTTCACTGGGTCGGGCAGAAATAACATTTCACCATGCAATGCCAGTGAAACGTTTCGGATTAGATGGAGTAGATCCAGTGAACACAAATAAATTAAACTAACACACTTGGCCCAGACCCTTGTACCACCATCATTTCATACCTCCAGCTTTGCTATGACCTGCTAGAATAGGAGGGAAAAGTCTTTGGTTCGTTGCTGAATTAGCTGTGTATTTGGTACAAGCCAAATACGGGTTTCTGCTATTCTGTTGTACCATTTAGGAAACGATGAAGAAAAAGCTTCTCCGTGACTGGGGCTTTAGGAAGTCCACCTGGTTTTTAACCTGGATTGGAGCGAGAAATGACTGTAAATAAGAATGCCCAGGACTGCTGGTTATTATAAGTGGCTTAGCTGATTGTTCAGGAACTTTGAGGACAGAGAGGAGATGACAGGTGTCAGGAGAGAGCATGCAGATGTGTCCATGATGCTCTCATGGAACCTGGCTGCCACCCAGGGACCAAGTTTATAATGAAAGAGGCTCGGCAATGGCGGGTAACCAAGGGCTCTGTTGACATACGGTTTATAGAGGCATCTTGTACTGGCTTAGAAGAGCTGGTTGTTAAAAATTCAGGAATTTTGAGGTAAATTTAACTATTGTTCAGTTGAAATTGGCCATACCAGAAGTATTTACAAACCAAACTTCAAGCAAATGTGCAAATCAGAGCTCCTCCCCCAGCCAACACCCCAGCCAGTTGCACCGATGCACCTCCAAATGTGGGCTGCTCACGCATGAAGCAAGTTCACGTCACTCGGAGCTGCCGGCAGCTCGAGAGAATGTTGGGATGAGCATTTCAAGGGTCACACTAGGCAGCAGACTGAGTAGTCCTTTGTGGCCACATGGGTGATACTTTACATCCACAGTAGAGAGGGTCACTTGTCTGGGAATGAAGATGTGGGATGCCAGGGGACTCCTCTCCCTGCCGGCTCAGTGGTCCACCTGGGGAATTTGTGCTGCTTCTCCCAGAACTCCAGGCTGTGCTTGGAGAGGCATCAGGACACAATGTGGGTTGACTGAATCTGAGGCCATGTCTGTGACCTTGTCATCTGCTGTTCCTTACACTGATACACCTACAAACAGAGGAAAGAGTGAGTAACCCTGTGGGGTGATCACCCTGCTCAGCAAGAAGGGTGGAGTCTCTCTGTGATTGGGAGGATGAGGGTTTATCAGGAACTCAGGGGGTTTACTTGGGTGGCAAACTGTGATGAACTCTTTATTTATTGGTTAGTGCAAACAGGTGACTTTGAAGCCATGGCAGGATAAAGTTCTGATTGCCAAATGCTCAGATCCCTCATATAGATCCTCCCTGCCTGTATGAACATCTCGGTTACCAGGCAGGCAGCCTGGACCCACTGAGATGCTGAGATGGTGACAGGAATCCAGACTGAGATGTTGGACAGCAGGACCCAACTCCAGGACCCACTGGCCACCTGCCCCTTGGCCCATGAACTTTCCTGTTGATGGACTGATTTGTAAACTCTGGCCATGAAGAGTTGAAGTTATAAGGGTGGACTATTTTGTGTGTGATGGGGTCTCACTGTGTTGTCCAAGCTGGAGGACGGTGGTTCCATCATAGCTCACTGTAACTCCTGGGCTCAGGCTGGGCTCTGGGGATGCTCCCACCTTAGCTTCCCTAGAAGCCAAGAATACAGGCGCATGCCACCACACCCAGCTGTTTTTTTTTTTATTTCATATAATGAGGGTACAATTAGGTTGCATTGTTTATTAGGTAGAGTCCAAGTTGTAGTTGTACCCATCATCCAGGTGGTGTGCCGTGGACCCCATTGTGCCTGTTAGCACACCAACCACCTCCCTCCTGACTGCCTATCCCCTACTTGAGTTTATTTGTGTTTTTCTCTTATGTGGGCATATATTAGTTCATCTGCTGGTTTCATATTAGTATAGAGTACTTTGGATACTTGCTTTTCCATTTTTAGTGATATTTTACTACAGAAAATGTTCTTCAACTCCATCCAGGTAAACACAAAAGATGTAAAGTCTCCATCATTCCTTACGGCTGAATAGCATTCCATGGTATACATATGCCCCAGTTTGTTAATCCCTGCATGAGCTGATGGGCACTTGTGATTGTTTCTACATCTCGGTGATTGAAAATTGCGCTGCAATAAACAATCTAGTGCAAATGTCCTTATGATAATTTTTTTCTGGGTAGATACCTAATAAAGGGATTGCAGGATCAAATGGAAAGTGTACTTTTATTTTTGAGGATTCTCCATACTTCTTTCTGAAGAGGCAGTCTTAGTTTGCAGTCACACCAGCAGTGTAGAAGTGTTCCCTTCTCTCCACATCCACACCAGCATCTGCAGCTTGGGATTTTTTTTTTTTTTAAGATAGGGCTTGCTATGTTTCCCAGGCTAGTCTTGAACTTCTGACCTCAAGTGATCCTCCTGCCTTGGCCTCACAAAATGCTGGGACTACAGGTGCAAGCCACCATACCAGGCTCCAAAACTATTTTTGAAGTCAGAATCAATAAGACTTGTAGATAGGTGGAAAGTGGTAACTGGAAAAAAGAGCTAAATTAGGGGTGATGCCTCCATTTCTGACCTAAGCAACCAGGCTTTATTTACTGAGGCGGTGGGTAATTACAAGTATAGAATGTGGAGGATTTCACTTTGCTGACATTACAATTGGGATGTTTATAAGACAGCAGAGATTTCAATTAAGACTGAGCTGGAGCTACAACTTTGGGAAAATAGAAGTGGTCCCAAGAAGTTCCACATCGCCATGTGACTATTATGACCCTGAAATGTCATCCTAATAAGGTCTGTGGCTTTCCTCCACCCCAGAAGCCTGAAATCCTCAGGAGAGCTACCACTCCATTAACCTGGGTCCCAGGGTGAGGGTGCATGGAGCAGCACCCCAACCCTCAGTGATGTCACCCCCAAGTAAGAAGTAAACCATTATTTGTAGAGGCCTCTGTGAATCCAGGGTGGTGTTACAACAGCTGACACTGCCTTATTCTGACAAGTGCAGGATCACCTGCTTCCCTAAAGCAGGAGGAAAGAAGATCAGGGACATAATTTAAGGTAGTTTGGGGGGGGTGGGGTCTGATGGCGAGGAAATAAATGTGTTCACATGTAGTAACATTCCAGAAGGAAAAACAGTGGAACGGAGTAAGCATCCTTTCCATTCCCCCAAACCGAGTGCTGGATAAGAAGCTGTCTAGTGCTGTTTTTCAGCTGGCATAACAAGAGTGTGACCTTTACCAAGACTGACATCCCAGGGTTTGTGCAATCAAACGCAAATACTTCATTATTATGTCAAGTCTCAATTGATCGTGTAAGAGAGAACGCAGGTCACACGTGAGCCCCAGAATGACTCGGACGTGATTTCCTTGCCCGTTGGCTGTGCAGCTGCCGGTTTATTTCTGCCTCTGGTTTTTGTCTGCTCATGTTAAGTCTCTGCTCCTGCTGACGGGCAGGTGAGGGTTCTCCAGGCACAGCCCCTCCTGACTCATTGGGAACTGGTTGTTTGTGGTCATACTCCTGGATGGGTGACTGCCAGGTGGGCTGGGGCACCCCCTCAGAGTATTCTCTCTACAACAGCCCACGGAGGCTCTGTAATACGTTTACAGGAGATTCTGCCTTTTATTCCCAGATTAGAGAAAAGGTTTCCCTTCCTGTAAACGAGGGTGAGAAAGTGGGGAGAAAGGAGGGACCTACATCAGATCTAACTGGGAAAACAGCTCCCTTTACGTTTTTATAGCCAGAGAAACACAATGCCGCCACATGGTCACCTAAGCTCCAGAGATCAGCAGAAGCAGAATGTCACTGCTTTCCCTCCACCAGTGGGACCCAGGGAGGAGGTGGCCTTTGTGGCACTTTGGAGGCTTCTTGGCTTAATGCTCTCTTCCTCCTTTCTGTGATGGTTAATGTCTTGTATCACCTTGACCAGGCCATGCGGCAAGGTATCTGGTTAACTCTTACCCTGGGTGTGTCTGTGACAGCATTTCTGGAAGAGATTTTGGCTAGACTGAGTTGATTACTGGTAGACTGAGGAAGGCAGGTTCACTCAATGTGCATGAGCCCTGTTGAATGTGTCGAAGGTCTAGATACAGTGAGAGGCTAGGAAATATTTCTCTTTATCTGGCCGTCTGAGACTGGACTTGACCTCAGGCTGGTACGGACACCCTCTGTGCTCCTTGCTCTCAAGCCTCTGGACCCACTCTGGAACTATAACATTGGACCTCCTGGGCCTGCTACCCATAGGTCCCAGACAGCTCAGCCTCCATAATCCTGAGTCACTTCCGTCTGGTAAATCTCTTTCTATATGTCTGTGCCTTTACCTGCGTCTCTCCTATCAGCTCTATCTCTCTGCAGAACCTCCACCAATCTACTTCCCAAGACAAAGATCGAAACAGAGAAGGAGGGCGCAGTGCCCCACGGGCCAGCAGCAGGTCTGGGAGTGCGATTTGTAACCCAAGACCTCAGCTTTCAAGAACTGTCTTCAAATCTCACCGAGGGCTGTCAGGCTGACTGAGAACTACAGGCACACATCTTCCCAGGTTCATAAACTCTCAGACCTCCTGTGTTTTGAGAATTGTTAAGACAAAAATTCTTTGAAAGCCACAGTCAGTTAAGGTTCATTTCCAGTGTGGTGTCTCCTGATGGCTTCACTAGACTCAAAATAGAGGGAGAGGATACTCCAGGGAGACTCGGGGGGACCACGTTTAAAGACAAGGTCGGCTGGGAGTGGTTTTAAGGCTTCTGTTCGTAATAAAGGAATGAAGGGAAAGTTGCCTCTCTGTGCAGAAACACGAGTGTAGGAGCTTGGGGGCCGAGAGAAGGGAGCACGACGTGGCTTATAAGGGCCACATAAAAGTAATGAAGACCCTGGGGGCCCTTACCCGTGATTTTGCAAATCATGCAAGATGAATGGAGAATTATTCCTGAGCCTTTATTGTCTCTTTCACTTATTTATTTAATTTTTTGGAAGGGGGGTTGTTGGTTGGGGAAGGGGGAAGTGCAGACAGGGAGTTGTTTAATTCTACATGATCCACAGAGCAGTGAAGCCAAAATTCTCCCAGCACAAAAAATCCTCCCTCTGGGGTGCTTTGGGAGTCACCTCCCCCCCCCCGACTGCTCTTGGGTGGACTTTCCTGCCTGCCCACATCAAGGAGCTGAACGGTCATGGAGAAGGCTGGTGTTCCCACCCAGGGCATCCTGTGGGAGTGGGCACAGCCACAGTGACCAGGACACTGGGCAGACTGACCCCCTACACCACTTTCCCTGGACACTGGGGTGTTGAATCGCACACAACAAACCGAGTTTCTCCAGAAGATAGTGCACCTGTGTCCCTGCAGCGGGACGTGGGAAGCCACCCCTGCTGGCAGTGCTTTGCCCAGTGCACCTGGGTCCCCGCAGCGGGACGTGGGAAGCCACCCCTGCTGGCAGTGCTTCCCCCAGTTGATCTTCCCCAGGGCTTTGTGAAAGAGGCCACAGAAGAGTCAGTCCCAAAGCCAACCTCTAGGACCAGGCCTGTTGTCCGCACAGTCGCTGCTCCATCCTCAGGCCAGAGACATTGGAGCTGATCTGAGCATGGGCTTGACTCCACGAGCTCCGCCTGACTGTGAGCTCCAGGGCACAACATCGTAGACTGAGGGGGGGAAGATGCCCAGACGGAGACCTGCTAGCTGAGTATTTATCAGGAGGTGCTGTTGGGACCCTCATCTGTGGAAAGGGAGGAGGACAGCAGGGATTGGAAGAGGGAGATATTGAGCCAGGCGCAGGAACGGGGTCTCGGCCAGCCCTGTGGGGAGCTCTGGAGCCACTGTGGCCCTACAGATGCTCCTGGCAGGAGTGAAGGGCTGGGATTTTATAGTCTCTGGTAATCAGTCACTGCTTGAGGGCTGCTCTGGGGGAAGCGAGCCACCTGCAGTGGGATTTTTTTCCACAGCTTGCATCATTTTCAAGGGAAGCTAGGAACCCTCTTCTGGATGCCCTCTGGACAATTTGGGAAGAAATATTTCACTGCTGGAAGGGGTCTGGGCAGCACACTACAGTGTCCACCTTGCCTGCCCTAGGTCCTAGCTCCCAGAACTCCAGAATGTTCTCTGGGTATCTAGCAGTGTGCCTAGGAGCGCTCCATGTCAGAGGCCACCACTGGCCCCCACCTGCCTCCTCCCGGCAGTGAGATGAGCGGGGACCCCAGCCTTGAAGGCACATGAGCTGGTTCAATCAGTCCCATGTGCTCCCACGAGGGTGGAGTCTCCTGGGAGCAGGAGCTGCAGCAGACAGTTACGGTGCAGAAAGGGCCCAGCACAGGCCACCATTGGTCCAGGACCAAGCAGCAGAATCCCCTCAGCAGAGAGAGAGAGGCCCCAGTTCAGAGAAGAGAGCCCTCCTGGCTTTGAGGGAGAACAAGGGGCAGCTTCCCCAGCACAGGCACCCTGGGACCAAGCCCTCCAGGGGTCTTACTCTTACACCCTTACCAGGGAAGCCAGGGCAGGTCTCCACCTCCTCTAAGCAGGACAGCCTGTCTACTTGGGGCTACAAACCCCAGGGGACTGATGGCAGCAGGCCTGAGCGGGCAGCCCCGCATTGCCCCCCTGCCTGTAGCCCTGCCTCACACTCAGGGCTGGGAGTGCCAGACCACCCATAGAGCTATGAAGCTCACCATTCTCTTCAGACTCAGCATGAGAGCCACTGAGTCACAGATCTTTTTAACAGTGACATTGCCTGATGAGAGTCACAGCTGTATCCACGGGGGGGGTGGGCACCCGAGGGAGGAGCTCTATCTCCCTGACATCTCCATCGTTGGTCATGTTCCGGCCCTAGCCCAGCCAGAGGGCAGCCAGCCTCCTCCTAGGAACCATTTTGCACGGGACAGCCAAGGCCCTTGCCTCTCCTTGCCCCCACTGCCCATCCCCAGCCAGCCGCAGGGGACAACTGGTCACAACTTCCTTGCTGCTGGAGGTGAGCATTAAAGATGAGAAGTTTTTATTGTGAAGATTAAAGAAGCCAGGCTCCCCCAGGAGAGGAGGGGAGCCCTGTGAGCCTGAGCGGGGACCTTCAGGGCCTATTAGCTCGGGGGTCTCAGTGGGGCAGCGGGAGTCAGAATGGAGCCTGGGGAGCACATGGGGGGGGTACATGGCTGGGGGGAGGGGACGTTGGTCATGCAGTACACACTCGCCCAGGCCACAGGTATGTGGAAGGCTCCAGGGAGAGAAGGTTCTGGAAGAGGATGAAGGGGATGTTTGCCTGGACCTCCGTGAGACCCAGGGGCCTACATGGCATGATTCTAGGGCTGTTCCTACTGTTCCTACAACGAATTACCACAAATTTAATGGACTGAAGCAGTATAAACTTAATATCCTACAATTCTAGACGTCCAAAGTACAAAGTGGGGTTCACAGGGATCTAAACCAAGCTGCAGAGCTGTGTCTTCTTTGGGGGCTCCAGGGGAGACTGTCCCTGGCCCTTCTTAGATCCTGGAGGCTGAGGAGGTTTGCAGCTCCTGGAGGCCGAGGGTCATGCTACTCAGGCCTCCATATCCGTCTCCACATCCCCTTCCCTGATTTCCTCTTAGGAGGACCTGTTTGATCACTCTGGACCCCACAGGGTAATCCAGGATTGTCACTCATCTCAAGAGCCTCAGCCACGTCTGCAAAGTCCCTTTTGCCATGTTAGGTGGCACATTCCCAGGCTCCAGGTGTGGGCCTCTTTGGGATCCTTTATTCCAACTACCACAGAGGCTGTGTGACAGGTTCATCTCAGGTGTGAAAATGAGCAGGGACCTGGCTCTGGGTGGAGCACAGCAGAGCCCGGCTCAGAGGGGTCCCAGGACGTGTGGCCCCACCCAACCCCGGAGGCAGCCCCCAGCTGGCGATGGAGACTTCAGGGTGGCTGCCAGCCCAGCAGGAAACAGCCTATGACTACTAACCCCAGACCCTCCCGGCATGCTCTGGGCTCACATCCCTCATCCCACAGAGAGGCTGTCAGTCAGAGAAATTTCCATTGCCAGGTGGCCTTTCAACAAGGGCAAGGGCAGGGCACAGACCCTGGGCAAGGGGCTTGAGGAATTGCTGTGTGCTCCTCTGTGCTCAGAAGAGCAGGAGGGAAGTGAGTCCCTCAGTCCCGGCTGCACGTGCTCTTGTGAGAGTCCCTCAGTCCTGTCTGCAGGTGCCCTTGTGAGAGTCCCTCAGTCCCGTCTCAGGTGCCCTGGTGAGAGTCCCTCAGTCCCGTCTCAGGTGCCCTGGTGAGAGTCCCTCAGTCCCGTCTCAGGTGCCCTGGTGAGAGTCCCTCAGTCCTTCCTTCCTGCAGGTGCCCTGGTGAGAGTCCCTCAGTCCTTCCTTCCTGCAGGCACTCTTGTAAGAGATCGTGATGTCACATTTTGTCATGAGCAGACATTTTGCAACCATTAGGGGACTCTATCAGAGGATCCCTCAGAAGGGAACTCAGGAGCTCCTAAAAATCCATTCAACATCCTGCTTTTGTGCTTATTATCATAACAGTAAAGTCAAGTCCAACTGTTTAAGTCAGTGCCATCCCACGGAGCCTGTCTGTATAACCAAACTTGTCCTCACAGACCAGGGAGGAAGGGCTGCTATTGAACAGAACTGGGAGCTCTCATCAGAGTGTGGCTGGGGAGGACACACAGAGTGGGGATGGCTGGGAGGACACAGGGACGGGGGTTGCTGGGGAGGACACAGAGAGGGGATGACTGGGGAGGACACAGATAGGGGGATGACTGGGGAG
>CAUYTI010091781.1:0-19157 GCA_963575145.1 Galago senegalensis | reverse complement strand
AACAACAATGACAACTACAACCAAAAAATAGCTGGGCATTGTGGCGGGCACCTGTAGTCGCAGCTACAAAGTAGGCTGAGGCAAGAGGATCATTTGAGCCCAGGAGTTGAGGTTGCTGTCAGCTACAATGATGCCACAGCACTCTACCCAGAGTGACAGAGTAAGACACTGTCTCCAAAAAAAAGAAAAAGAAAAATTCATTGTAGATTAGTTTCCATTAATTTTCTTACTTTCCAACCACACACACAGCTTGCACATTTCTATTGTTTGTTGTTAAGGTAGTTGGACAAATATTTGAGATAGAGTAAGAATAATAAAACTAAATGTAGAGTGCTATTAAATTTTTAAAGTTCTAAATCATATGGGTAGTGCCTGTGGCTCAGTGAGTAGGGTGCCGGCCCCATATACAGAGGGTGGTGGGTTCAAAACCGGCCCCAGCCAAACTGCAACAAAAAATAGCTAGGCATTGTGGCGAGCACCTGTAGTCCCAGCTGGAGGTTAAGGCAAGAGAATGGCCTAAGCCTAAGACCTGGAGGTTGCTGTGAGCCGTGACACCACAGCACTCTACTAAGGGCGACAAAGCAAGACTCTGTCTCTTAAAAAGAAAGTTCTTAATCATATGTACTTTTATTGCATATAATTAGGAGGCAGAGGTGTGGATAGAAATTTGGACCTGGTTTCACTGCTCTGCAATCCTGTGTCCATGGAAGATACTAAGAATCAATCATGGTGGCCATAGCTCAGTGGTTACAGAGCCGGCCACATGCACCGAGGCTGGGGGGTTCGAACCCAGGCCAGGCCAACTAAAACAACAATGACAACTGCAACAAGAAAAACAGCCAGGCATTGTGGCAGGCACCTGTAGTCCCAGCTACCCAGGAGGCTGATGCAAAAGAATTGCTTAAGCCCAAGAGTTTGAGGTTGCTGTGAGCTATGGCGCCACAGCACTCTACCCAGGGCGACAGCTTAAGACTCTGTCTCAGGGCTCGGCGCCTATAGCTCAACCAGCTAAGGTGCCAGCCACGTACACCTAACGTGGCGGGTTCGAATTCCCAGCCCGGACCCGCCAAACAACAATGACAGCTGCAACCAAAAAATAGCCGGGCGTTGTGGCAGGCGCCTGTGGTCCCAGCTACTTGGGAGGTGGAGGCAAGAGACTCACTTGAGCCCAGGAGTTGGAGGTTGCTGTGAGCTGTAATGCCACGGCACTCTACCCAGGGGGATAGCTTGAGGCTCCGTCTCAAAAAAAGAAAAGAAAAGAAAAATACCAAAATTAGTAGAGAGGTGTGTCTGCTGATAAAGCAGCTTCTGCCACATTTCCAGCAAGGTTGAAGAAGTGATTAAAGAGAAATGATACCAGCTAAAGTAAGTTTTCAAGTTTTCTGGAAGAAGACACCCACTAGAATCTGTATTTATTAAAGTGCAAAGGAGGCACCAGAGGATAAAACATGGAACAAAACATTAACTCGGGTACTATGTGACAACACTGCAGGGCAGATGATAAAGCCAGGCCTGGTATACAGAACAAGGAACTCATTCTCAAAATGAAAACAAACATCATTTGCCTGTGTTCTGGCAGCATAATCAGAACGTATAGGTGACGGCCATCCTGCCTATGGAATGATCCCATCAATGCTTCATCCCAGAAGTGAAAAAAATACTTTGAAAAGGAAAGATTGGAATTTAAAGTCCTATTAATAATAAACAATGCACTCAGCCATCCTGAATCTGTCTGCCATGAAAATGAAAATGTTGAGGTTGTAATTTTACCTCCAAATACAACCCCATTGCTTTAGCTTCTCAACCAGGTCATCATTCTAGACCACATACACCTGCCTGGGATTTGATCAGATTCTACCAGCAGTTCATGCACACCCTGATCTGAACATAGTGTAGTACTAGAAACTATTCATTCCTCCTGCTGCAGTAACAGTCATCAAGTCTGCAATTGATTGATTAAAACCAGAAACTGTGAATGCTGGAAGAACTTACGAAGTGAAATTGTGAATGATTTTAGAGGCTTTATGTGGGAGGGATGGAGAAGTTAGGACAGTCATTCACATAGCAAGACAGATTGGTGGAGGACTTGCCAATGCACTTGATGAAGAAATGGACGAACGTATCAAAGGCTATCAAAAGTATTAACCAATGAGAAATCAGAAGAATTTGTTATCTACAGAGGAAGAGGACAATGAAGAGAAAGACGCAGAACTAGCAATGTAGACGTTACTGAAATTTGCCTGTTTCACGCTGCACTGATATTAAAGGACAACATTACAGAATGCAACCTCAGATGAAATGCAGCATCATAGTCACCAGTATGATCACCTCTGTAGCAACACTTGGATGAGTTAAAAAGAAAGAGACAACAGCTCCTGATTGCAGTGTTCTTCCAAAAAGTTTTTTGGGAAATAAAACCTTCCACTACTGGGGATCTCTAACCAACCACATCATCTGTTCCTGCATCCAACCATCCTGGTTTTTGTGGCTTGATGGTCCAGGATCACCTGAAGCAGATGACCCTGATATAGCTTCAGAAGGTTGATCATAGCCTACGTCATTCACCTCACTTCATCTAATCATGTAGACATTTCATCATGTTACATCATCACATGAGAAAGGATAAGTGTGGTACAATAAGAAATACTGAGAAAGAGAGAGACTACATTTCCATAACTTTCATTAAAGTATAAAATATAAAGTATATTGTTATAAGTTGTCCTGTTTTATTATTAGTTATTATTGTTAATCTCTTACTATGCCTAATTTATAAATTAAAATTTACCATAGATACATATATATAGGAAAAACCATAGTGTAAGTAGTATATCTAGGGCTCGGTACTATCCATAATTTCAGGCATCCACTGAGGGTCTTGGAACGTGTCCCTCCCCCACATAAGAGGAGACTACGGTATCTGCAAGATAATAAAGACAAGTCTCAACCAAGTCCCCAAGGTTTTATTGGCCGTTGCAATCTTATTAACATTTGTATAATATAATGCTGTCAGAATTCTTTGTAAACATGAAGTTGATCTGCAGTTTATGGAGATTTTGTAGCCAAATGATACTGTAATAAATAAATCAACACATAACTATCCAGTTTAGTGAAAAAATGCTATCAATTGTAACATTTCCTAGCTCTCTGAGTCCCCCATGAATAGATTAAAAGTCATTTAGTCCTCCCTCCCCTGTCCTACTACATCCCAGAAAAGCAGCACCACACCATTTCTGAACAATTAACAGAGAAAGGAACACCAGCAGTTTCTTTTGTGGTACAGTTCAGTGTTCCAATAAATCTTTCTTATTTCTGGCAATTAAATTATCTTCCAGAGTGCTGCTAAATAAAGATCGAAGTCTTCTTCATTTCCAAGAACACCCCCTTCTTGTGTGACTAAAATATCAGTAATATGTTAAAATATCAAATAATAAAAATTATTTATAAAAATATGCTTTTAGACAAAAGAAAATCAACACTTTGTACTTGATGTGTTAGTTCCAGTCTATTTCAAGTGATTGTCTTTAAGAATTTTGGTAGCTGACAGTCACACATGTTTACAATGCTACTCAACTAGTTTGTAACCATCTAAGGAATTAGCTTCAGATTATTAAAATCTCTCCATAGCAAGACCTTGTGTCTAAAAAAAAAGTGTGTAGATTAGCCATGTGTGGTGGTGCACCCTGTTAGTCCCAGCTACTAGGGAGGCTGAGGCCGGAAGATCCCTTGAGCCCAGGAATTGGAGGCTGTGGTGAGCTATTATCAAGCCATTGCACTCCAGCCTGGGCTACAGAGCAAGACTCTGTCTCTACAGAAAAAGAAAAAAAGACAAGACAATCTCACACACACACACACACACACACACTCCACTGTCCTTCAATCTCTCTGTAATTTATTTGATTATGTTACTTTCTGATACGGTCAGATCCTACTTACACAGAGAAGGCTCCCATGACAAGCTTTTATTTTAAAAAAATTATGGTAAAATACACCTAATATAAAATCATCTGTATTAAGCATTTTTAAGTGTAACATTCAGGGCACTAAGTACATTCACATCATTGCAGTCATCACCATCATCCATCTCCAGAACAGTTTCTCATTTCCCAACACTTAAACTCCACACCCAATAAACAATGCCTTTAATAATGCAATTAAATAATGCCTCATTTATGACATGCTTTTAAAATGACTGAAAAGTAGAGCAATTTTAAACAGGCATCTCTAGCATCTTTTTCTTCCGAAAGTACTAATGTCTTTTCCCCCTGGTTTCTAAGAGCCCTCTTCAGCTTGCTGAAAGCAGCTCGCTGCTCATTCAACACTGCTGCTTCCCGCAGGCGCCCGGGCTCCGTCCCCGCCCTGCGACCGGAGGAACAGCTGCTGCACAGTTCAGAATCACGGATAGGTTGTGTGTGTGTGTGCCTCAGCACATCACAGTTGCCGTGCAGAGAACAGATGGGACCCTGATCTCCCAGTAGATCCATTGGAACCCCCGTTTTGAATGTTAAACAATGACCCACAGAGAGAAAGTAATTTGTTTTCTGCAGTTAATAATCCCTTCCGCAGACTGGAATCTTTCATGCGCAAGAACATGTGAGCTGGTCTGAAGCCTTAGTGCGGGGGCTTCCTGGCTCCCATCCAGAGCCTTTGTTTGCTAAGACAGACGGTGCTGGGAGCTGTAATGTGGCAAAACTTGTCAACACATAGGGCTTTTCTCAGCTTTCCAAACACATGTGAGGCAGCCTGGCTCTCCATGAAGCTCTGATCTTTTCTGGGGAAAGGAAGTATCCTTTGCAAGAAGAAAAAATATTTTTAGTCGAGGAATAATTGGTTTGTGCACCAGAAGGGTAAATTCTGATTTGTCGACAAATTTGTTGAGATTATTATTCTTTTAGATCTGGATGTTGGTCTACCTAGCTCTAAATCTATATTGCCTTATGTATTATACATACAGCAGTCCCCTCTTAAACAGATTCTCTTTCTGTGCTTTCAATAATCCTTAGTCAACAAGTCTAAAAACAGTAAATGGAATATTCTAGAAATAAACAATTTATAAATTTTAAATTATGTACCATTTTGAATATTATTATGCTTGTTCTACTTTATTATTATTGTTATTAATCTTTTACTGTGGCTAATTTACAAATTCAACTTTATAATAGATACGTATGCATAGGAACAAACATCATCATAGACTGGCTATAAAGTCTGTGTGCAATTTAAAATTACACGTTATTTTAAATTGCACATGAACTTTATGGCATCCTGTATATAGGGTTCAATACTATCCACAGTTTCAGGCACCTGCTAGGTGCCTAAAGCCCCCACCCCTCCTCCCAAAACAAAAGGCCTACCTGACCCCACCCCAAGAGTTCTGCCAGAAAGACCCCAGCCCACCAAGGCCTTCTTGCAACCTGTGGAATCTCTCTCCCCCTATGCCCAGTATAAAACTGGCCCCCAACCACACTCAGTGGGGATACTATCTTTGCACTGCCCAGACAGATCACCCTCTGCTTTTTTAAAGCTGACCTAAACTTCTCTTCTGCTTCAATTTTATCTCTGAATGCAATTGTTTATACCTTTCAGCACCCACTGGGGGTCTAGGAAATGCATACCCCGAGGATAGGGGGGGACTACTGTAATGTGTGTTCAAAATACAAACTATATCCTGAAGGATATTTGCAAGGGCCAAAATTATTCAAGAAAAGTAGACTAGTAGACTGATGTCATTCCCCTAGATCAGTGGTTCTCAACCTTCCTAACGCTGTAGCCTTTTAATACAGTTCCTGTGGGTCACTACCCACAGGTTGAGAACTGCTACCTTGATGTTACCACTGTCTTCCAAAAGCAGCATACTTACAGGTCAAATAACATAGCAGATTACTTTTTATACTTCATAGTGCTAACCATAAAATTTTCTGGAATCAGAAACCTTAGCTAATAGTGTCAGTTTAACACCCAAGATCCAGAGGTGCCTGAACTGAAAGCGTAGTACGATGAAAGTCCTTTCATTGCTGAACGCATAAAACCCCCAGTGCTTCTTGCATAGCAATTTTCTTGCCAGTGCAAGAATCAAGGTAATAAAGTCAAAGAATTATCATATGGGTGCTCATTTAAAAGAAATACATCAGATGCTATGTTACTAATTTGAGACTCATTTTCTCAGACTTGGATTTTTCTATTTTGCTTTGGAGCATCCTAGTCAAGGGCATAACTTATTGCCAAGAACCTCACCCATTTGGAGTAACTTTGGTGGAGCATGTGCTCTAGAAATGGTCAAGCTAGTTTGTGCTTAGCCAATGCATTTACTTAACTAAACAAATATTTCTTGAGCATCTATATTCCAAGCACTCTTCTAGGACCTGGGGACATGGCAACGATCTAAATAAGGAAGAACATCTGGCTTTGTGAAATCTACAGGAGAGATACAAACATAAAAAATAAGAAATGATCAATTAGAGTACAAGGGCATCCAACGTTTTTTTTTTTTTTTTTTTTTTGCTGCTGCACATTGGAAGAAGAAGAGTTGTCTCGGGCCATACATTAAATACACAAACACCAATGAAAGCTGAAGAGCAAAAAGAAGTCTGTGCATGATTTTCACAATATCCAATACCACACATAAGCAAAACAGGCCTCAAATAATCTGCATGTGGCTGGCAGGCTGCAGGTTAGACACTCCTGAAGGAACTAAAGAGTATCAGAGGAGGGGAGTTGCAATTTGAAAGGATGTAGTCAGAATAGGTCTAATAGAAAAGGTAACATTTGACCAAAGCCTTAAAAGAGGTAAAAGAGTGAGACCAGAAAATACCTGGGAGAGAAACCAGGATTAGCACGTGCAAAGGCCCTAAGATAGCATCATACCTACCATACTACAGCAACAACACAGAGGCCAGAGTGGTGCATAATTTTTTTGCTCTTCAGTTTTCTTTGGTGTTTGTGTAGCCGAGCAACACGGGATGGGTGAGGAGAAAGGTAGTAGGGACCAGATGGTGTAAGAGAATGGTGGGAAATTACATAAGGTCCTAGGACAATGACAAGGGCTCCAGGTTTTACTCTGAAATGCTGAGTTAATGGAAGTTTTAAACAAAGAAGTGGTAAGATTTTGCTTTTGTCTTTAGAAGATTCACTATGGATACAATGTAGGAATTAGATTGCAGGGCAAGGGTAGAAGCAGACTGACTAGTTGGGAAGCTGTTGTGTAATCCAAGTGAAAAATGATAGCAGCTCAGAGTGGCAACAGTAGAGTGGTGGGAGAGAAGTGACTGGATTCTGGATATGTAGAGCAAATGGGAATTCCTGATGGCCTGGATGTGGAGAGTGAGAGAAGGGGAGAAGTGACACATGAGTCCCTGGGCAACTGGGCTGTTAGTGCGCTTGCAGGTGTTTAGGTAAGAAAGGAATTCTGGAAGTCAGGGATGAATCTACTCTGTCCAAAACTACTATAGCGCAAAAATGACAGGGACCGGAAAATGACCATTGGGCTTTGGTGATGAGGACATCATTGGTAAGCGCTCCAGAACACTGACAAATTTTCTCTTTATATTTTAAAGTAGATTATGGGGAAATTGACAGCTATGCCACTTCCGTTTAGCATGTCTCTGGATCAAACTACTGCCAAAGAAATGAAAAATTGAAATTGGATGTCAAATGTTATATACCAGATCCACTGCCACAATTTCAATTTCTTATGTAAGCCAGCTAGCCTTCTGATGTAAATTTACTTTTGAGCAGGGCTTTAATGTGTGTAGTCTTTAGAGTACCCTAAGGATGTTTTAATTTCTACTTGCTCACTATATCCAGGGATCCATCCATACCTATGAGAGGCTTGGGTGGCACTGGCTTGATTACAAGCAACCTGAAGTGACGGACACAAAACACTGTCCTTCTTCTCTGGGGTAGCATCATTCCTGAAGATGTGACTAGCTGATGGAGGCCACACCCCAGGAGTTGAATAGCCTAGTTTTTCAGGGTTAAAAATTTACAGAGTAAAACGCTAGGGGAAGGGATTGTACAGTGTACACAATTTAATAAGACCAGTGATGCATTCTCCTACCCTTTTAACAGGCCTGTAGGACTCTTTGGATCTGTGTTTGTGAAAACAGGAAAAGAAAGAAGGAATGCCTTGGAGGTGCAACCAATTCTTGTTGTAATATCTCAATTGCCACATTTTGGGAAATGATTATAGTTCATTGATTAAACTTCAAGCTGTAAAGAAAGATACTTTGGGAAATATTTCATTTGCATGTATTATTTGAGATCTCTTTATTTTTCCCCTCAACTTGACCATTAATTTCTACTTGAAATAATGAAACATGATACTTTGTAAAGACTATTTTTATATCATGTATGTAAAAAAAAATTGCCAAACATTTTAGTTAGCTTAGTCTACCATAATAAAATAACATAGACTGGGTGGCTTAAAGAATAGAAGTTATCTCTTACAGTTCTGGAGGCTGGGAAGCCCAAGGTCAAGGTGATAGCTGTTTTGGGTCCTGGTGAGAACTCTTTCTGGCTTGCAGAGAGCCACAGTCTCACTGTGTGCACACATGGACTTTGTGTGATATATGCATATAGGATGGGAGGGAGGAAGAGAGAGAGAGAAAGAGAGAGAGAGAGAAAGCTTTCTGATAAATCTTATAAGGGCACAAATACCATCCTGAGGGCCCCATCCTCATGACCTCACCTAATTCTAATTATTTCCCAAAGGACCCATTTCCAAATACTATTGCATTGGGGTTAGGGTTTCCACATAAAAATTTTGGGTAACACAAACATCCAGCCCAAATTCGAACATAACACCAAACAATGCAATGAAATTGCATGTAGATGTTTTCTGTGGATTTTATTTTTCAAACAGAAGTGACCAAAAATTTCAATCAAATGATCATAGGTTAAGAACTATTGATGGAGAGTTCAGGGCCTTTTTAAAAATGGGCCTCAACTGCACAGAATTATACTACTGATGCATTACTTTAGAAAAGATCTCTTTAATCACTATTCATCTATACCTTGATTTCAGGGACATGATGACAATTGTTTAATACCAGCTGGCTGTCTTTGGGGACAGGGTGCTGATTTGCATACATGTCCTATTTTTGTGGTGTAAATACTTTTATCATGACCCATTTCAAGCTTCATAAATGAAGTCACTTGGAGCTGAGAAAGGATATACACAATTGACTCCTGGGAGCCAGTAGAAGCTGTCTCCATCACACCATTGTCTTATATGCATGCAAACTAATCTTTCAGCAAATTAAAAAATAATAATAAAATAAAATTACAAAAGGGAACTAGGAAGGCAATTTTAAAATGTTACAGATTAGAATATGTTTTCAAAACTAAATAAAGTGATAGAAAAAAATTTAGGAAGTGAGCAGGACAGGAAATTAATATTTGAATTTGTATTACATGCAGGCATATGTCATAGATCCTTTAATTCTCACAACTCTGCAACATAGGTATTGTCGACCTTTATTATAAGATGTTGAATTCAGAGAAGATCATTCATTAGACCAGGATAATGAAGACAACAAGTATTAGAGTTGAGGCTTGAACCTAGATCTTCATAACTACAAAACCCAGGCCCTTTCCCTTAAACAAATGCCTGGCAGCTTCGGAATATTATCCATGAATTACTAAGATAACTTCTGAAGTGTGTGTAGGGGGAGCTGTTGGCTTTTTGGGCACTCACCCTATTTCCCAGGTGACAGTGCCAAGGCTTTTAGCCCAGCTCACGGCAACCTTAAACCCCTGGGCTCAAGAGATCTTCGTGCCTCAGTCTCCTGAATAGTACTCCTCAGTGCTACAGTCAAATCAGCCACGTTTCCAGGAACACTGTGAAAGAAGAAAATATAATGTGTGTCCTTTTTAACAACACCTGCTTTTGCATTTCTCTCAAGGCTACTACATGTACATCGAGGCCTCCCACATGGTGTATGGACAGAAGGCTCGCCTCTCATCCGGGGCTCTTAGAGGGGTCTCCGGAAAACACTGCTTGACCTTTTTCTACCACATGTATGGAGCGGGGACTGGTGTGCTGAATGTTTACTTGAAAAAGGAGGAAGACAGTGAAGAGTCTCTCTTGTGGAGAAGAAAAGGTGAACAGAGCATTTCCTGGCTACGAGCGCTGATTGAATACAGCTGTGAGAGGCGACACCAGGTAAGCCGAGAGATGAGAACCCGGCGAGGGAAAACATGCGTGTAAGCTTCTGTTGTTCCTTTTTTCTTGCTACCAAAGACAGTAGGGTTCTTTTTCAGGGTCAGAGATAAAGGGAGGATTAAGAATAAACATAATTAGTCTATATATTGATTAAATCTAAGCAGTGAATAAGAAATTAAATAGGGAGAGAACGCCTCGGGAATTTAGGCATAGAGTGATGTTTTTTTTTTTTTGCAATTCAGTGATGAAAGTCTATCTATTTTTATCTTGATACATTATGGGTGTCAGATATTTCTATATATCTTCAATCTATCCAGAACAAAGTCTGCCTTTCTTCTAAATATGGAAGTATCTGATTTGTTTTTACAACTGTGTCTTTTACTCATTGTTACCCACGTGCATGTAAGGGCTGTGGTTTTAAGCCTATATTTAACAGTGTATATGGTCTACTCCAGGGAGTAAGTTTGTTTGTTTGTTTGTTTGTTTTAAAACCTCTGCCCTCATTGCTGCATTGATGCAAAAGAAGCTGAGAGTCTTCTTTTCTAATTTTTTTTTATTAAATCATAGCTGTGTACATTAATGCAATCATGGGGTACAAAGTGCTAGTTTTATGCACAATCTGAAATACTTTCATCAAACTGGTCAACATAGCCTTCACAGCACTTTCTAGGTGTAGACTATAAATGTCTTAACACAATAACTAAGAAACTGAGAGTCTTGATACCAATCCTGACCCCCTCCCAGGGTCCTCTCATCTGCTATAGAAGAGACCATCCTATGCCCAGTCATAAGTAAATCTGGGCAGCAATAGGAAAAAGCTTTTTATAACAAATTCCAGTAGGTGGGGCCAGTCTTGTCTGGACACCACCTGCCTGCCATGAACCAAAGCTCTAGAACAGTGTTTTTACTATGTCCCCCTCGGTAGAGCGCTGTGGCATCACAACTCACAGCAACCTCAAACTCTTAGGCTTCAGCAATTCTCTTGCCTCAGCCTCCCAAGTAGCTGGGACTACAGGCACCTGCCACAATGCCTGGCTATTTTTTGGTTGTAGTTGCCATTGTTGTTTGGCAGGCCTGGGCTGGGTTTGAACTCACCAGCTCCAGCATACTTTTTATCTCACAGCACACTTGACCCTATAGTTAAACTTTCACAGCAGATTTAAATTATGTTGATTAAAAAAAAGAGCAAAGAAAAAACAGAATAAACTTAATAGTGCTTTGAACTACTTTTGAAAATAATTTAATTAATGCTCTTTAAAAATTTTCACAGCACACTTAAGATCCTCTCATGGAACACCCGTGTGTCACAGCACACCAGTTGAAAATCACTGCTCTAGAAAGCTCTAGGGAGATAAACTTCGGATTCTTGACTGTTCTTGAAATGCTGTGTAGAATTCTTAAGCATGACCTCCTACTAAAAACCTCGCTTCCTCCTCATGATTGTTTCTGGCTGATAAACCTCCTGGGCCTGCACTCCTTAGCTTTAACCACTGGCTACCTGGTCAAAGCCCAGATCTTCCTCAGAAGAGATATTTATTTTTTTTTATTTATTTTATTTTATTTTATTTTATTTTTTGAGATGGAGCCTCAAGCTATCCCCCTGGATAGAGTGCCATGGCATCACGCTCACAGCAACCTCCAACTCCTGGGCTCAAGCGAGTCTCCTGCCTCAGCCTCCCAAGTAGCTGGGACTACAGGTGCCCACCACAATGCCTGGCCATTTTTTTTTTTGGTTGCAGCCATCATTGTTGTTTGGCCGGCCCGGGCTGGGGATTCGAACCCGCCACCTTAGGTGTATGTGGCTGGCGCCTTAGCCGCTTGAGCCACAGGCGCTGAGCCAGAAGAGATATCTAAAACAAGGGATTTATTTTGCAATACTCAACAATCAGAAATAATTTTCAACGGACCTAAATGGGAAGGAATTTTAGAAGCTCAGGTGACCAGGTTGTATAGTGCCATCGAGGATGCAGCCTCATTAAAAACTAGATGATAGAGGGAAAGAAAGATGTGCCACTACCTAAGAAAGTTTCATTATCTCAGTGTGGATAAACTGTCGAGAAATTTAGTAAAAAATAACAGCCCCAGGAGGGATTTTGATAGTGATTGAATGTCTCTTTACAAAAGGGAAGTAGATTGCCCAGAAACTTACTAATATAATTTATTATTATTCAGAGATAGTAGATTAATTTTGTCAGGCTATTAGGACACGCATATTTCTACCTTACTTAAATGTTCTCAAAGAGCAGTCCAGGTACCAGCACCATCAGCAGTATCTGAAATGCAAAACCTCAGGCCCTATATTAGAACTACTGAATCAGAAACTCTGGAGATTGCTGGGATCCCAGAATCTGTTTTAATAAGCCTTTTAGGAGACTCTGATGCACCGTAAAGATAGAGAATCTTTTTTTTTTTTTTTTTAGACAGAGCCTCAAGCTGTCCCCCTGGGTAGAGTGCCGTGGCATCATAGCTCACAGCAACCTCCAACTCCTGGACTCAAGCGAGTCTCCTGCCTCTGCCTCCCAAGTAGCTGGGACCACAGGCGCCCGCCACAACGCCCGGACATTTTTTGGTTGCAGCCATCATTGTTGTTTGGCGGGTCCGGGCTGGGGATTCGAACCTGCCACCCTAGGTGTACGTGGCTGGCACCCTAGCCAGTTGAGCTATAGGTGCCGAGCCAAGATAGAGAATCTTTACAGTGCAGTAAATGAATCTAAACCTTTGGTGGTAGCACCAGAGTGTTGATGTTTTTTAAAACTCCCAAGTGATGCTGATGCACAAGTGCTCTAAGGTTTGAGTTCTAGGGACAGGCAACTTCTCAGCCTCTAAGCTCTAGGCATCAGGCCCATGGCCTTACACATACTAGACTTGCTGCATAGCTGGTCATTTGAAATGTATTTTGAGTCCAGAATGTTGAGGCACCTGAAGTGGCAAGATCTTTGGGTGCTCAAGTTCATAGGTATCTCAGGAGACCTAAAGATTTATAGCTCATAGGAAAGAAAATCTCAGACCGTTCCCCTTGGCTTAGAATGGAAGAGACATGAATCTTCTCCTCTGGACTTTGTGATTCCCTTAGGAATCCCAAATAACTGCAGGCAGACCAGGCTGAGCTAGTGGCTCCAAAACGCCCTAGTGTCCAATAAAATGCAGATACACTCACACACACATAGATCAGCCATCTTCTATGTGCCAGGCACTTACAGTGCTAAGAGCTGTGCATAGTTCTTTTGATCAACCTTCTTGCCTCAGCCTCCTGAGCAGCTGGGACTACAGGCACCCACCACCATGCCCAACTAGATTTTCTATTTTTAGTAGAGACAAGGGTCTTGCTCTTGCTCAAGCTGGTCTCAAACTGCTGAGCTCAAAGGAATTCAGCTTCCCAAAGTGTTAGGATTACAGGCCTAAGCCACTGCATCCATCCAGGGTGAATGTTACTTATGCATAATCCACTGATTCAAATATCAGTCTCTTGGAGAAGCACTCTCACAGGTATACACAGAAATAATGCTTTACCAGCCATCTGGGTAGCCTTTAACCACGTCGAGTTGACACATAAAATTAACCATCCCAGATTTTTTCCTTTGAATTTTTATTAATGGTATTTTGCCATATGTTTGTCATTAAAGCTTCTTTGAGTCATTAATTTCAAGTTAATGTATTAACTTATTAATTATTCAATTTATATTCTTTGATTTAATTTGGGGGAAAGTTTAAAAGAAATTAGTTTAAGGGCTTTATTTTTGATTGAATTTAAATCATAAACTAATCTAATGAAGAGTCATTTGCTCATAAAATGTATAAAACAAATATATCTTGTGGGTAATTTTCATTACCCATGAGCCTCATCAGAGTATTTAGTAGTTTATTAACCATTGTTGGGACAGCCTTAGGGCTGGTAACTATTTTTCCTAGAACCAGAATATGTGATCAATTATTTTCTCCTCAGAATCTAAAGTTATGAAACTGATCCTTTGTCTCCCTGGCTGTGTCTTTGATGCTGTGATATTTAACATATGTGAACCGTTGTCTCTGGCAAAAGTAATTATTATGGCTTTCTGTTCATACATGGGTATTATCAGTCATATTAAATTTTTCCAGCTAGTACTGGTATCAAGAGTATATTTGTGGAGACTAAGAAAGTTTAAGTTTCTAGACCCTCATTTTCATGGGCCCTATGGGTGCTGACAGATGCTAGAGGTAGAGTGTTCTAGTTGGAAAGGGGACAGCAAGTCACCACCAGAAGGCATTTCTAGGTAAACATTTCTGGGAACTTGCCAAAAGAGATCTCAGAAAAAAGGGACCTGAATCATCAAGACTCCTTTATGTTGAATCTCTTTAAATTCCAAATAAATATCCTCTTCAGTACCTAAATTTGAATTTGTAATTTTGTTTTGTTTTGTTTGAGACAGATTCTCACTATGTCACTCTTGGTAGAGTGCCGCGGCATCGCAGCTCACAGCAACCTCATAGTCTTGGGCTTCAGTGATTCTCTTGCCTCAGCCTTCCAAGTAGCTGGGACTACAGGCACCTGCCACAATGTCTGGCTATTTTTTGGTTGTAGTTGTCATTGTTGTGTGGCAGGCCTGGGCTGGTTTCAAACTCCCCAGCTCCAGTGTATGTGGCTGGCACCCTAGCCTGAATTTGTAATTTTGTATCCTTTTCCTTACGAAGAGCCCCACGAACAATCTTAGATTCCAGTTCTCAAGAGCTTGCATATGCTTTGACCAGGATTGTTTTATTAGTATCAGATAGATAGTTTTATCTATCTCTAAATTAAAATTTCATTATTTTTTAGATAATTTTTGAAGCCATTCGAGGAGTATCAGTAAGAAGTGACATTGCCATTGATGATGTTAAATTTCAAGGGGGACCTTGTGCAGGTAATACTATTTTCTCCAGTTATATAAGCTTGAGTGTAATGAATTTTGCAAAGCAGTCTCAAACGAAAAGAATGCAGATTAAATATTTTTTCTATAATAAAAATGCTATTATTGTGTATTTTTTATTTCCTGACAGAAATAGAAGATATAACTCAGCAATCATCAGGGTATTCTGAAGACTTAAATGAAATTGAGTACTAAGGAATGATCTGAATTGGATTAACTAAACAAAAACCATACCTCTCTTCAATCAAAATAAAACAAAACAAATGGATACTGGACTATCTTAACCATTTCATAAGTTATACACCAACTTCAGAGCACCCTTCTTCATGACTTTTGCAGAAAATACTGACTCAGGGCTTTTTTTTTTTTTTCTTTTTGCATATGACAACTGCTACTAGAAGTACAGGCTGGTAGTTTGGCATAGATCATTCATCTTTATTTTGGTACCAGTTAAAAATACAAATGTACTACACTGTAGTCATTTTAAAGTACGCAAAGAAAAGGCACAATCAAAATGAGATGTGCTCCTTTAAATCTGCATTCAGTGAATGTGTTGGGAGGTGAATAGGTCTTGTGGGTTTCCTTTGGAATTTCAAGTTATCATAAATATTTTTAAAGTAAATAACAAGGGGTATCAGTAATATCTGCAGAATGAATGCAGTTTATCATGGTAATCAGTTGGGCTGGGAAAATAAGTCTTTTTATGTTTTATTCATAGAAATAGAATATTAATCTTTAATATTTTCACCATATGTGACAACAAAGGCTCTTTCACGAATGTCCCAGGGTACGTCAGTATTAATTAATGCTGTATTACAAGGCAGTCCTACCTTCTTTTTCCTTCCTTGGAACTACCTTTGAACGTTACTTTGTGCGCGTGGATAGAAATGGCACTCTTTTTTGTAAAGCAAGCTTGAAAAGGCTTATGTGCACATACTTAGCAATTTTTATGAATTTGATAAATAATTTTACTGATTTTTATAATGTTTTAAGGTTTTAGGTAAAGAATTCAAACAGATATGCTAAACTGCTTTGTATTTCCTTGTTAGAAAATTGTATATATATTTGTGTGCTCAAACAGCTATCATGAAATTATAAAATTACTTAATAAAAGATCATTTGAAAATCTTTTCACTAGCATTTAGCTCATTCCTACATCATTTGTATTTATCAGAATATCTTCCCCTGTGTCACTGCAGATTCTAATTTGAGTCTCCATTCTGTCACAACAGAATGCTTCTTAAGCCTTTTTATTAGTGTCATAGCCCTGCATTCATTGATGCAATATTTATTTTGAAAGCGCACTTTATTTCACATAAACAATCTCAACTTTCCCCCAAATTTTATCTCATTAGGATATACAGCCTCTGAGGACAATGGTTCTTGCTGTTTTGTTTACTTTTATATTCTCAATACTCAGACAATATCTGGTATATGGTAGGTGCTCAACAAAATAAAAACCTTGTTGGCTCAGCGCCTGTAGCACAGTGGTTACTACATGGACCACATACACCAAGGCTGGCGGGTTCAAACACAGCCTGGGCCAGCTAAGTAATAATGACAACTGCAACAGAAAAATAGCCGGGTGTTGTGGCAGGTGCCTATAGTCCCAGTTATTTGGGAGGTTGAGACAAGAGAATCACTTAAGCCCAAAAGTTTGGGGTTGCTGTGATCTGTGATGCCACAGTACTCTACCTAGGGCAAGATCATGAGAGTCTGTTTAAAATAAAATAAAAACCTTGTTGCATGAATGAATGAATTTAATATTTCCAAATCCCCTGAGATGTAAATAAGGAAAGCAAGTCTCAGAAGAGTGAAGAAATGACTTAGATTCTTCAACTGTTAATTGTAAGAACTTATAAGTCAGGTGTCTCTGACCCCAAGCCCTATACCTCTTAACTACTTGTATGTCCAAAAGTCCATTGTTCTCATGGAGTTGGGAGGCTTTCCCACTCAAGAGTATCAAAGCCTATGAAGTAATCTGTTAAGAGCATTATACCTCTCTGAATTTGAGCTCACTTATAAAACAAAAAGTATTCAACTATACAAAATAAATATCCTGAGGTTTATAGAGAAAAAAACATGAAATGTTAAAACAAAATTTTGTGAATCAAATCCTTTCTATTCATAATGATTAATTACCTACGGTGGAGGAAATCCCTAAACAGAGTTGAAACATTGGTGAAGGAAGATCTCAGGATGTTGACCAATTCAACTGCATCCTAGGCCAAGCATTGAAATTCCCCCAAAGTACCATTCCTATCCAGAGTTATATTTGCTGAAAAGGAATGAAGATTGTATCTTCAGAACCAAACTTAATATCTGATGCATAGTAAGAGGGTTATAATATGTGATGAATAAAGGAAGTCACTGGCTGCCTTTCTGGTGACATAAATCCTAATGGCAGCTAAAATTTGTTAAATACTATTTTCAGACATTGTTCAAAAAAGTTTTACATGGATTCGCTTATTTAATTCTGACAATAGCCCATGAAGTAGATACTAGTGTTATTTCATTTTATAAATAGAGAAACTAAATCTGTCCAAAGTCAACAGGTAGTATATAGGCCCTGGGTTTAAACCCAAATCTGTTTCACTGCCAAACCTGTGTTCTGATCCTTACAAAATTGCCTCCTGAACCCACCAGACAGCTCTCCTACCAACTCATCCCCAATACTGATTTAAACTCTAGGCAAAGGTTCTAAGTATCCCAAAGGTTCTAAGTATTCGAACAGGGTTTATAAGCTACCAGAATTGCCTCTAAGGTTACTAAACCAGAAATACTACTTGGGACACCATGCTTGGAAATTGACCCAAAAAAGAGGGAGAAAGAGAAGAAGGAGGAATAGGGGGAGGAGGGCAGGGAGGAGCAAAAGGAGAAGAAGAAGAAGAAGAAATGGTGTTGGTGGGATGTTGCATATTGACTTGGGGCAGAAAGGAAGGAGGTAAGAACTACCAAATGTTGTTAAGAAACTACCTGAAGCACAGTGTAGGGGTGTGTGACACACCTTTGGGGTGTGGGACATAACTACAAGAGGGACTCTACCTAGCAAATTCAAATATTGTGACCTGGTTGTTCCTACCCTCACCTTAAACTGAAACAAAAAAAAAAAAAGGAGGGGAGGGGAGGGGGAGGAGAAACCTGAAGTTCATTTAAGAGAGAGGAGGAGGTAGAAAGTGAACTGATTAACTCTTTCCTTACTTATGCTCTTTTGCAGCATTCAATTGTTTGATCATTTTCTTCCCTTTCCAGGTTGCCCTTGGCATTCACTTTAAGTATATTTCATCTGGACGAAAAGAAGGAAAGATCATAAGCACGGTATAGTTTTCTCATGTTTAGAAGTGCCCAGGGAGAAGGGCTTATAGGTACTGCTTAACAATTTAAACCTAGAGCTTGTATTTATTCCAGTTCTCAACAGCACCTAAACACACAACTGCTTTAGATAGAAATTATTTCCTCAGATTGTCTTCTGCCCTATAATTTGCTGTTTGGGATGGAGAATATTTGTGTACAGAAGAGACTGAAAGAGAACATAGTGCCTCTGCTGCAGGATCTGATTTAATATAGAAGAAGAGATTCAAGAAAGATTTCTTGAGAAATCTATGCTCCAGGCATTGTACTGAGCATGGAGGTTACAAAGATGTTCATGAGTGAGGAACACAGAGATATACACCAGTTAACACAGTTGAGAGTACCAAGTACGGAGTGGTCATACACCCAGGGTGTTATGGGAGGGCTTTGGAGAGGGATCTGACCCAGGAGGGCAGGGACAGCCTCCTGACTGCAGTCTGGGGAGAGCCCTGAAAACCAGCAGACCCTCCACACAGTGCCCCAGATAGACTGATGGCTTCTCTCATTCTCTACAGCAAAGACCTGTACTCTTTGATGTGCTTCTCTGTGATTTAACCAGGACCAGCGGGAGGGTCCCTAAGATTTCATAACTGATAATTCCAATGAAGCTGCGTTTTTTTTTTTTTTTTTGAGACAGAGCCTCAAGCCATCCCCCTGGGTAGAGTGCCATGGCATCATGCGCACAGCAACCTCCAACTCCTGGGCTCAAGCGAGTCTCCTGCCTTAGCCTCCCAAGTAGCTGGGACTACAGGCGCCTGCCACAA
>CAUYTI010091775.1:0-24712 GCA_963575145.1 Galago senegalensis | reverse complement strand
CTGGGACCACAGGCGGCCGCCACAACGCCCGGCTATTTTTTGGTTGCAGCCGTCATTGTTGTTTGGCGGGTCCGGGCTGGGGATTCGAACCGGCCACCTTAGGTGTACGTGGCTGGCGCCTTAGCCGGTTGAGCTATAGGCACTGAGCCAATTCTTTTAACTGTTTAACTTGCAGGTCACAAGGAAAACCCAACATAACAGTAGCAAAAACTTGCTTACATGTATCATGTATTCACTTTGTGCCTTAAAGTGTTCTAGGCATTTTATATATATTAAATCACTTAGTCATCAAAACACCATACATTATTATTTTCATTTTATAGATGATAGATCTGACACAGAGAAAATATGTCGGTAAAGGTCATGTCAGAAAACAGAACACTCTCTGACTCCTGGCCCAATTCTCTTTCTCTAACAAAGAGAGAAAAAGGGCAAAGTTGTTCTCTGAAGTTACCTTATCTACCTAAAGTCTGGGCCTGCCCCCCCATCCCCCCCAAAAAATTATCTCTGTCTCCCTTCCGAAGTTTTTTTTTTTGTAGAGACAGTCTCACTTTGTTACCCTCGGTAGAGTGCCATGACGTCACACAGCTCACAGCAACCTCCAACTCCTGAGCTTGGGTGAATCTCTTGCCTCAGCCTCCCATGTAGCTGGGACCATAGGCACCTGCCACAAGGCCCGGCTATTTTTTTTGTTGTTGCAGTTTGGCCGTGGCCGGTTTGAATCTGCCACCTGGATATATGGGGCTGGTGCCCTACCCACTGAGCCACAGGTGCCACTCCCTGCTAAAGTTTTCATTAACTGAATTCATGTTACAGAAAGAAGAACTGAAGTCTGTCAACACCCCTGGACACATTTTTTAAGAACCATCGTCTATTTGCAGGCCCAACAGATTTTCTCCTAGGCCATTGTATATTCTATAAGCCCACTGAATACCCCTAAAAGTCATTTGGTGTCCCCGTAAAATCATCCATATTTACCCATCTCCCTTTCCTCTAAGAAAGGGGTATGTAATCAATCATCTACACCCCACTGGGTGGGGGATGATCATTTTGTGATTTTCCCATGTTAATGAAATTTGTATGCCTTCTCCCTCGTTATTCTGACCTTTGTCAGTTGATTTCCAACTAACCTTCAAAGGGCAAAGAGGAAATTTTCCCTTCACCTTGTAGTAGTTAAAGTGAGGGCTATTTAATAAATCCAAAGAATTGGTTATACTGGTAATGGGGAGCTAAAATGCCAAACAAGTAGCCAGGTTGTGACAGGTAGCTGTAGTTCTTAGTACTGGGGAGGCTGAGGCAAGAGGATTCCTTGTGTCCAGGAGTTTAAGATTGCTGTGAGCTGTGACGCCATGGCACCCTACCCAGGGTGATAGAGTAAGACTCTGTCTCAAAAAAAAAAAAAATTACATAATAAGCCATACAAGGAAACCTAATTAAGCCAGAGTTTAGCAAAAGCAAGAAAGCATTACCACCCTCAGTTTGGAGGGAGGAAGAGAGGAGGCCAGAGAGGTCTGGGACCTGCCTTGCTGGGAGGATGTGGAACCAGAGAAGGCTGGTCTGCTGAGAGGCAAAACCACAGAGAAATACAACATAAGGAGATGCTACTCGGGAGAAGAAGAAGGGGAAACAGCCTGGCTTTTCTTTTAACTCACTCTCTAGTATCCCACCGTTACCCATTATTGACCAAATCTATTCTGAAGCCATCAAACGTAAGAACATGGGACATGCATGGATGATCATCTCTGATTCAGAGCAGAATAATAGATGCTCAAGGAATACAGATGATAGAAAGTAGAAAAAGACTACGCGGAAAGTTAAGCAACTTGTCGGAGATTACAGAGCTGGGGTTGCTCTTCATGGATCATGTGCTCTGAGAGAGGTCCTTAAAAATGACAGCAGTCACTTTCTAATGTGTGACTTTCTCTGTGCATATATATCATAGGATAAATTCAGGGAAATTTCTGCCTACCAATACAGAAGGAGAAACCTTTTGCCTTTTGAATATAAATGGAAGATGGGAAAGTGATAAGAAAGGGTGTGGGCTGCATTTCTGAGCCACCTTCAGTGTTGAATATAGGCTTGTTCGAGATAAATGAAGGAAGTGATACAGGCAAGATATACCCACTCCTGCGCTGATTCTCAGTGGACAAAGTGTAGCTTTTTCTCCAGGTGGATTTTACTTTCTAAGTAGACTTTGCAAAACGATAGTTCTTATTAGGCTAGATTCCTTTTTCAATTCATGGAACTCTTTTCCCCTAAACTACTGAATCAGAGATGACTATTCTAATTGGGAGTGTCAATATTGGCAGAAAAAGTCAAGATTCTGTGTTAATCTGTGTGTATTGCTATAATGGAAATACTTGAGATGGGGTAATTTACAAAGAAATGAGGTTTATTTGGCTCATGGTTCTGCAGACTGTACAAGAAACATCCCATTCAGGTCTCCTCTTGGTGAGGGCTTCAGGGAGCCTTCAGTCAAGACAGAAATAATGTCACGTGGCCAGAGAAGCAGCAAGAGAGACAGGAGGAGGCGTCAGACTCTTTTAAACAACCAGATCTTGTATCAACCAATAAAATAATAACTCATTCATTATCACAGGGAGGGTGTTAAGACATTCATGAGGGATCTGCCCCCATGGCCCCAATGCCTCGCATTCAGCCCCACTTCCAACACTGGAGACTAAATTTACATGAGATTTGGAGGGGCCAAACTTCCAAATCACGTTAGGTACTATCTTTTAATGTGTTAATGCATTTCTTTCCAATCTAAGAGGCTGAAGATTTCTGCCCAATCTACAAGATGGGCAGAAAAAAGGACATTTGATGGCACGAAGGTATAAACTATAACATCAAGTGGATGAATATGGCTGCTAAGGACTCAATTGTGTCCTTCTAAAATTTAAATATTGAAGTCCTAACTCCTAATAGCTCAGACATAACTAGATTTCAAGATACAGCCTTTGAAGAAGAGATTAAGTTAAAATGGTGCCATCTTGGGTGAGGCTACAATACAGTATGACTTTCGTCCTTAGAGGAAGATAGGCAGACACCCTGGGCATGATGCCTTGACCATGAAAGGAGCCAGTAAGAGGGTGGCCACTAGAAAGACAAGGAGAGGGGCGTTAGGAGAAAACAACTCTGCAGCCACCGTGATCTTGAACTTGCAGCCTGCAGAGCTATGAAAAAATAAATTTCTATCATTCAAGATACTCAGTCTGTGATGTTCTTTATGGCAGCATGAGAAACTGGATACCACCAAAGCAGCAACCCTGAGTGTGAGACACTAATGATGCTTGGGTCTACTAATAGTGACATGCTTGATCACATAGAAAATAGGGCTGGGCTGCCAGGATCACAAAGCTATCTATCCACTTGGAGTGAGACTTCAGGGTTAAACATGCACTGCAAAAGCATAAAAAATGTTTTCTCTTCTTCATAGCCACCCATTGAATTCTTTAAGCATTTTATTATACTTGTATCAGGCAGATAGTACTCTTACAAGTTCTAATTTATCAACATACCATTACTGAATAGGATCACTGTGACATCATAGACACTTCCTTTTTGAATGATTACTTATTGTTTCTTTGTTGGTGGAAATAAAATTATCTCAGGATATTGGCTGGTTGCAATGGCTGGCTCCTGTAATCACAGCCTTCAGGAGAATTGCTTAAGGCCAGAAATTTGGGATCAGCCTGAGGAAATCAAGACCATGTCTCTATAAAAAATAGAAATATTAGCTGGGCATGGTGGTGCACACCAATAGTGTCAGCTACTTGGGAGATTGAAGCAGGAGAATCCCTTGAACCCAGAAGTTTCAGGTTGCTGTGAGCTATGCTGATGCTACTGTGCTCTGGCCTGAGCAACAGAGTGAGATCCTATCTCTCTCTCTCTCACACACACACACACTCATACAAAATTATCCCAGGATATCAATACACCTAAAGAAGGAAAAGAATTCTGATCCTCACTACAGATTTAAGTCCACTTTCTTGAGATGGAAATTGTTCAAATCGATACCGTGAATTGAACATTTCTGTGTTATTAACGTCCTACAAATGTGTTCTGGTAACATTGGCAACTTTTGTTATCCTGAGATAGATTTTTAAACCCTTTCTAACCTAAGAGAAATTCATCATCAAGATAGAAGAATACCAATTTCCCAGGTTCACACATACAAAACAATACTGCACATAGGTAGAAATATCATTTTGACCCCAAATAGAAAAATAGACTTGGGGTTTGTCATAGTCTATTTTGTGCTGCTGTAACAGAATAAGTGAGACTAGGTAATTTACAATAAACAGAAATTTATTGGTTCACAGTTGTGGAGGGTGGGAATTTGATCAAGGGCGAAGAGTGCAAAGGAGAGAGGGAGAGGGAGATGGGTAGAGAGACAGAGAGAGAGAGAGAGAGAAGCAAAAGGGAGCCGCCAGACATCCTTATAGTATAAGAACTCACTCTTGCAATAGCAGCTTTAATTAATTCATGAAGGCAGAGCTCTCATAACCTAGTCACTCCTCCTTAGGTCCCACCTCCCAACACCGTTACAGTGGGGATTCAGTTTCCATCACTTGCTTTTTGGAGGACACATTAAAGCCATTGCAGAGTTAAAACTAATGTTTTCCTTTTATATGAAATCTATTAATTTTCATTTTTGCCCATCAACAATACAAAAAATGCAACAGCTTTGAAATTATCAATAATGTAATGATGATATATAGTTTAAACAACCATGCATATTAAAACAGACTCATGAACAGCAAAATTGACATGGGGCAAATTTTACAATGAGTGAAGAAGTCCTGGCAATGGTTTGATGTGCCCATTTATCTCAATTTCTCAAATCTTCACTCTCTTAAGTATTCATTCCAATTGTCAGCTTTCTAAAAGGAAATGCCTGGAAGGAAAATTGGTATTTTCTTCTCTAGATTCTATAATACCGCAATTAAAAATGTTTTAAAAAACTGTTGAGTCAGTAGAAAACCATAAGAAGCTGAAAATGAAAGATCCAAGTGGGCAGATACACCTGCCCTAGAAAGAGCGTTATTGGATAATGATCTAGTAAGTGCTAGTAAGATTGTGTGTGTGTGTGTGTGTAACACAAAAATGTAACTCAGAGGAATATCATATTGTCAAATTCTTGAAATCAAACTGGTAACTGGCAATATCTTTTTAAGCACAGTACTATATTTTTATGTTAAATTTGATTTTCTTAAATTCAAATGTATTAACCTGATTTTTTTTTTTTAAATCTAGAATGTGGAGAAACGTGTAATTTGTAAACAAGGAAAAGAAGATACTTTGGTCTACTTTAAGGAAAACGGGCTTTAAGATGCTTTCTTTGACAGGTCTCATTCCTTGGGCTTCAGTGTTCTCATCAAAAAACGGATGCATTAGATCAGAACTGTGACATTATCTGTAAAAATAATCTTTGTTTCTAACCATTTCATGACTTTTCAAATTCCTCTAAAAAAGATGTAGGGTATCAATAAAAATACTTTAATTTGTCAAATCCAATGAAAATTTGAATTTGTCAAATCCAATGAGAAAACAAAGAAAAAGACCACAAAATGTGGTCGAAGACGTCTGAAGTGCAGATGAAAGCTGGCTATGAAGTGTACGGAACTGATACAAAACCGAAGAGCTACTATAATCTACGATTGTTAAAGCAGATACTATTTCACTTAGCAGCCTTGCTTTCCTTGTCATCGGATTAAAAACTATACCCAGATTTGCGAGTGTATTGTAGTTGTGAGAACATGCATCGATAATTCTTCTCCTCCCACCTACGCACCTTCAACTCTGTCCCGAACCTCCGCGTAACTCCAGATACTTTCGCAGCTAGGTATTGCCTTCTCAATGTTAGATTTTCCTTATAATTCCGTATATAGTCAAGTATTCCATGCACGGAATAGTTAATTGTTTGCTTAATTTGGTAACAGCGATGTTGCAATTATGCATCATCTAGGCAGTGATATTTTTGTAATGTTTGCTTTATAGATCATATTTCATTTATATTACATTTTCGAAAAGTCAACCTTATTTCTCCAGAGCCTAGCAGGGACTGGCACACATTCGAATGAATAAAGTAGATGCAAGATGTCAATACTCATTTATGTAATTTTATGTTAAGGAGAAAAGTAGATCCCAGCATAAGGACTTCTGACAGCCTTTTGCTTATTTGACTTTTCCCTTTGGGCACGTTTACTGCTCGTGAAATTCCTAGAAAGGCGAGGGGAGGAAATGAGTGACGTATAAAGGAGAGGGAGTTGGGACCCTGCGTAGTTTTGGGATGTTACGGACATGTTGGGAAGTGTTTGTTTTGGAGGAGTTGGGTAAACCCGCGATCGGAACCCGCCAGGTCCCTGGGAAAAACGCTGCGCTCCGGTCTCTGCGCAGAGCTTCGCGGAGTCTGGGAGAGGCGTCGGTGCAACCTGCCGCAGGGGCGGCTCCCGGGCCCTGCCGGCCAGCCCGGCTAGCCCTCACTGCACAGGGGAGGGCCAGGCCCACGCCCGGAGGGGCGGGGCGGGGCCAGCCCAGAGGCGGGGCTGAGAGTCGGCCCCGCCCCTCCCCTCCGCCCCGCGGGTCACAATGTAGGGTTAGGGCGGCCAGCGGGCGGGACTCTGCGGGGGAGGAGCCGCCGGGCGGGGGCGGTGACGGCCGTTGGGGGCGGGGAGGGGAGGAGGAGTCGGGGAGGGAGGAGGACAGCGCCATTCCGGCCAGCCGCTCCCTCCGTCCCCTCTCTCCCTTCCCCGCAGTGGCCCGCGAGCCGCCGGCGAAAGAGCGCACGGACGCGTGACGCTTCCCGACTGGCTCGCGCCCTCCTGCGCCCCGGCGGCCGCCGCCAGCTCATGGCCCGGGCCGCCGCAGACCAGCCTCTCTGAGGCGGGCCGCGTGGAGACGTGGGGCCGCCGTGGACCTCGCAGCCCGCGCTTCGTCGCCTGCCCACGGTGCCCGCGCACGCCGGCCGCCATCGCCTCCGCGCCTGGCTGGCGGGGGCGCTGTCCTCCCCGGCCGTCCGTGCCGCTCCCTGGACCTCGGCGGAGCGCGGCAGCCAGTGCCGGCGGAGGCGCGAGGAGCAGTGCACTGCCGCCGCCGCAGCCGCAGCCGCCGTCGCCGCGGGGGCCATGACCGTGGAGCAGAATGTGCTGCAGCAGAGCGCGGCGCAGAAGGTGAGGCGAGCCGCGGGCCGGCGCCTTACGACGTGCTGTCCCCTCCCGCCGCGCCTCGGGCCTCGGCTGCCCCGGGCTTCCTCCTCCGCCACCCTCCGTTTCTGCTTCTCGCTATGGGGGCGTCGTGCCCGGTGCCAGGCTGTGTGTGGGAAGCGGGGTGTAGTTTACGGGTTTGAATCCACTTCCTTCTGCCGATTGTTTCCAGGTATTTAGAGCGACTCTCACATTCCTACAGGGCTCTATGTGGCTTCTTAATTAAACTTTATGCTATGCCCCCCACCCCCTTAAAAAAATAAAGAAGAGTCAGTTGTCATCCTTCTGAACACAGTTTGCGTTTTGAACTTGGTATTTCAGGCCTTCTATTTTGCAAAAAAAAGGTTTCCACCAAAATTGAATTATCTGCGTTGCGAGGTTTGTACATTGACTTGGCCAGGTGGACTTTATTTCGGTTTAGAGAGAGGTGGTTTGGTTGGTTTCTTCTCCTTTTTCGGTTTCTTTCCTTCCTTTCTTTTGCCCCCTCTGAAGATAGAAACTGTCCCTAAGAAAGGAAACCTTCCTGTCCATGTTATTCCAGGAATCTTTTGTCCCCTAAGTTTGACCTTGTTCCATCGTTCACCGTTTACACTGGAGTCAGTCACACGTTCAAATGGTCACCCACGAAAGCAAAAAATAAAATTGTGAAGCTTCTTATCTTTAAAGTGAATAGTGAAAGCTCACCCTGTCATTCCAGATTTTGCTGTCAGAATCTTAAGTGCACTGTTATGGCTTGCACCACAGCCTAAAGAGTAGTTGCCCGTGACTTAATTTTTTTTTTTTTCTCATTTGTATGAAAAAGCATTTTGGGAAAGAGGGAAAAACGTTGCCTCAGTTGCGTTAGAATTAGAGGGTAATTTAATTAGGGTTTACTGTGATCAAACCGCTAAAGCAGTGTTTGGTTTATTTGAGTGAGTAATGAGTGCCCCACCCTGTTGTAATTTTGGCATAGTAATAGCCTACCTGTGCTAGATTTTAGATATAAGGCCAACCGTCCTGAAAGGGACGTCTGTGTATCTCAACCTGCTACATTGTAGCTTTGAAATTATTTTTAGAGTTTATGATAATACTTTGAAGTAAGTGAAGATGCTCAAGGAGTTTGGAAAGCAGGGATAGTGCGTCGTTATTTTAGGCACATTGATAAAGTTATTTTTGAAACTATGGTATGTGGATATTACTAATAAATTTAGAAAGTCATTGCAATTTATTCCCAGTGAAGTAATTAAAGACTTAATAATGAGAGTTTAAAACAGTTTATCTCCTAATCGTCTCCATTCTACTTTGCATACCTTAAACCTTATTTCTGATATTGAGTATGTGATAGAGTTAGGGTTTAGGGAAGATCACGTGATCATATGAGTACTAAGCACTATTTAATATGTTTGGTATCCTTTGTTTATAAGTAATTGTCTTGAGTGTTGAGTATTAAAATCTGTTTCAAAGTGAAAAATGTAACTCATATTTTCCTCATTTGTTAAGTTTAACAATATTAAGAACTTGGTAAATTTGTTTTTTTTTAGTTGATTTCGACTAATCTTTAGCATAGAGTCATTTAATGCAGGCTACTGTGTGGTTCAGAGGTTGTGCATAAAATTATTGAATTAAGAATCAAGTTACTGAATGTGATCTTGGCTGTCAAGTCTACACAAAGGATGTAGTTGTAAATTCAAAATATTACCATTATGATGTTGTTGTTAGAGTGTGTGTGTGTTTTAGATCATTTAGTTGATACTGGGGAAACTTTTAGAGCAACATACTGTCTTTTTATACTTCTATCATGATATTTAGGAGTTTTTTTTTTTTAGCCCTAAATGGGTGTTTGTTTTCCATATTAATACAGATTACTTTGTACTCATCTTAAAACTACTTAAAAAAATACATGGATGTAAATACTTCAAAAACCATTTACCTCAAATAAGCTGACAGATTTACTTGTATCAAGCTAGTTCCCAGGAAGTAGACTTCTAGCTAGTAGCTAGGAAGTGAACTTCATGCCTAGAAGAAACAAAAGTGAAACTGTTTTCACTTAGAAACTTAATGGTTATCCATAAAAGGAGAGGTGTCTATTCCAGAGCCAAAATTTTAGCCAGTTTTCTACTTTCTTTTAAAAAACGTGTACCTGGGCGGTGCCTGTGGCTCAAAGGGTGTCAGCCCCATATACCGGAGGATTCAAACCCCAGCCTGGCCAAAAACTGTAAAACAAACAAACAAACAAAAAAGTGTACCTGTGCCTATGCTTATAAGTTGAACGTAAGTAGCTATATTGTAGTGGCTGGAATAGTGTCCTATGTTTTCAAGGTAAGATTAATCTTTAAAAAAAGTGGCATTTTATGAACTTTGTATCAGTCTTTGTCACAGTTTAGTATGATGAAGCAAGGTGCTGCCTATCCCTTTGATGTATTCTTTGGTTGATTGCTGGAGTTTGGCCAAGCCAGAGAGTTAGGAGATGTAGTAAAACTGCAGAGAGCTGCTTTCCTGAGCTTTAGATGTTGCAGGTGAGGTGGGAGTTGGCAACTTATTAACTGCAATTAAATCCCATGGTAATGTTTGTCCTGGGCATGTATCTTCAGCTTTGTGCTTCATATTTACCTAAGTGTAAGAGCGCGAGATCTCAGAAATTTGATACATAGATTCAAGTTTCAAAGGAAGGTTCTTTAGGGCAGCATTAGAGATTTCCTCCCAGGGCCCAAATTAGTTTATAGAGCCAAACGGACAGGATACTATTTACATTAACTGTATCCCTCTGAGTAGACTAAAATGTAACTTTCCTAAGGGGTAGGTACTTTGCCTGTATTATTTCATTCTATGGCCTGGGTTTGCACGTAGTAAGACTCAGCAAATATTTGATGAATGAATAATGAGTGAATGAATTCAGAAGGAATAGCAAGTATAGTTCTTCTTATTTTAGTTCCTATAACTGAATCTCAAGATTTAAAAATTCTGAGGAACCGTGAAGGCTTGAAACTATTCGTGGAAAGACAGGATGTGTATTAGAGCTAAATCACCTATGTGTGACCTTTGGCTAGTCATCAAAGGGCTCTGAATCTTCTAAAGCCTTGAAGTTGGTATATGATTAGACACAGGCAACTTCTTTATTTATTTTATTTTATTTTATTTTTAAGACAAAGTCTCAAGCTATTGCCCTGGGTAGAGTGCTGTGGTGTCACAGCTCACAGCAACCTCAAACTCTTGGGCTTAGGCGATTCTCTTGCCTCAGCCTCCCAAGTAGCTGGGACTACAGGTGCCCACCATAGCTCCTGGCTATTTTTTGGTTGTAGTTGTCAATGTTGTTTGGTAGGCCTGGGCTGGATTTGAACCTACCAGCTCTGGTGTATGTGTCTGGTGCCCTAGCCACTTGAGCTACAGGTGCCAGCATCTTCTTTAAATCAGAATGTTTGATGGAGCTAAATAAGTGTTTATTCTGTATGTGGAGGATATAAAAAGAAATAGTAGAGGATGGAGGGAGAGCAATCTTGTGGATCTGCAGTCAGCTTTCACTTAATTAGCAAATGGTGGGGGCCAGGTAGAAAGGAGGATTTCCCAGAGTAACCAGGTTCAGAGTTAAAATTTGAAAAATAATACAAACTAGATTCAGGGTCAATTTCTATTTCAGTTAAAATAACATGTAGTATTTTTCAATTTAGATATTCTCTAAGGTTATAAAAAATAGAGTACAGCATTTGACAGTTAATGTTACTTAAATAACCTTAAATCACTTAAAATGTTACGTAAAAGGGGTATTCTTTACCAGGAGTCAGTTATCTTGCTATTAGTATGAGGTTTAATTTGGGCAGAGAGAGAGGGTTTCAGCTGCTTATTTCTTTCTTATTCTCACCTAATTTTGATTTGTATACTAACATTGCATCCAGCTTTCTTAATGACTTGTCATCAGTTCTATGAATATTTTTTGACTTTTTCAATATTTTGTATATATAGTCCATACCCGTCACAAAAAAATTATTATTTGCCTTTGTCATCATTTATACCATTTTTTCCATTTTCTTATTTTGCTGCCATCGCTAAGATTATGGACTACTAGGATTTATGTTAGCTTCTGTTAGGTATTGTTTCCTCATGATATGGGAATTTCTATTCCTAAGTTTTATAAATGTCTCAAAATCAGATTTATATGTTGACTCTTTATCAAATGTCTTTTTTTGCAGTGAATGATGTGATGTTTTCTGCATAAATAATAAAAGAAGAATAATAATTGTAGTAGGCAACATACATGAATATTTACTGTGTACAATGTATATGGTACTATGCTAAGAGTCATATTTTTTTTCACTTACTCTTCCCAACCAGTTTATGAAATGGGCACTATTTTTGCCCCCCTTCTTGTTGTAGCTGAGTAAATAGTCTTGGAAAACTAATGCAACATTTCAGCCCTAGAATGCATTGAATGTAGGAGTTAAACTCAGAGTCACGTGACTTACATTTCCCCTCTCTTAACTACTATATTCTATTTGGACTGTCCTTGAATTTATGGTAAAACTCCATTTACTCATGATGCTTTTTTTTCAGAAATGTATTTCTAAATTTAATATGCTACATTTTAAGTTAGGATTTAGTAGTATACAGTTTGGCTTCCATATCCATGGATTCATCCAAACGCAGATTGAAAATATTCTGGACATAAAAAAGAATGGTTACGTTTGTATATATACGTGTACAGATTTTTTTTTGTTATTATTTCCTAAACAGTATAGTATAACAACTATTTGCACAGCATTTGCATTTTATTTGGTATTATAAGTTATCCGGAGATGATTTAAAGTATACTGGAGGATGTGTGCTATATGCTGCAGATACTGCATCATTTTTTGTAAGGAAATTGAGGATTCAAGATTTTGGTATTCTCTGGAGTGCTGGAACCCATCCCCCTGAGATTTTTTAATTAGATTGGTTACAAGGTTTGTTTGTGTACATATGGACTATTAAGGTTAACTCCCAACATAATTATAGAAAGTTTTTTGTTTTCCTGTGCTTTTGGAATTGTTTAGTGTAGGATTAATGAGGTTGAGCCATTCAAAATTGGTGGTATGTGATCATTTTTGATTTAAATAATTGGTTATTCTCATTTGGAATTCTGGTTATTGTGAAGATTGCTGACTGTGACTCAATCAGGGCAGAGCTCTTTTTTAGAGCAAATTTTGATTGTTTTCCAAATTTTTCTTACAGTCCTCTAGATTTTTGACTTTTTTCCAGAGAGAAATTTTTAAAATGCTAGATAGTTTTTCATTTCATTTAGGTTTCTGTCTTCATTCACCTAAAATTTTTTTTCTTAACAATACCGTTTGCCAGGTGTTGATCCATTTTATGGGTCCTTCCAAAATCCATGTTTGTGTATCAATTGTTTTTTGTTTTCTAATTTATTTATTTATTTATTTATCTCTTTAATAATTTCATCTTTCTAATGTTTTGGGGTCATTATTCTTTTTATAAACTGAACTCAACATTTGGTGAGTTTCCTATCATATTTACTGATGAAAAGCATTTGGGGCTTTCAGTTTTAACCTGATTTTGTTTTGGATTTGATTTTCTTATTTAAAAGTATTTTGGTTTACTTTCCTAAATGACATTTTTGAAGTATTTTAATTGTTGATTTTTAGTTTCATTAGACCGTATTTAGAGAATAGGATTTTTATTAGCTTTAGAAATTTAACATTTTTATGACTAAATTCATGAGATTTTGATGAGCATGTGAAAAAGTTGTATATTTTCTGACTGTTAGGGAGTTTTATAGAATATTTCATATTTTTTCTTGATCTTTTAAATTCTGAGAGATTGTGATCTCTCTACTTCTAATATGATTTCTTCAAATTGTATTGTATTCCTAATGAATCTAATCCAAACTTGTGTTTTTGTTTATCTTTCAGAATATAACCATTCACATATGGTGATAAATGATAAATTTAATCTTTTATTATTGTTATCTGTTTTTCTGTTCTTTAGTTTTGTTTTCTCCATTCAGTTTTGATGGATTGATCAAGTTTTCATTTTATCACCATCCACACCTACTTTTGCCATTAAGATTCTTTTTTATTTCTACTGTTTTATTTTAAACAAATATATTTCAACCTATTTTTCTCATATGTGTAAAAAATTAATAACTTTTTCTCTTCTTCCATGCTTCCCCAGTTAGAAAAGGTATGTTAACATGTTTTTACTTAAGAGTATTCCTATTTTGTCAAGATAATATGGAATTGTAATTCTAGGTGAAGAATTCTTAATTGTATTATAACTAGATTATAACTAGCTAATTTTTTTTTTTTGTAGAGACAGAGTTGCACTGTATTGCCCTCAGTAGGGTGCCGTGGCATCACACAGCTCATAGCAACCTCCAACTCCTGGGCTTAGGCAATTCTCTTGCCTCAGTCTCCCGAGTAGATGGCCCCCACCCACCACAGTGCCTGGCTATTTTTTTGTTGCAGTTTGGCTGGGGCTGGGTTTGAACCCACCACTCTTGGTATATGGGGCCAGCAACCCACACACAGAGCCACAGGCACTGCCCTACTAGCTAATTTTTAACATTTGACTGATTTTAACTTTTTTTCCTTTTATACTTTTTGATGGTTTGAGTTCACTCCTTTTTCTCTTTATTTCTTTTTTTTCCTGTAGGTCAGTTGCTAACTATAAGTTTGTAATATTTTCTCTTTGGTTTTAAGAGTTCAGAAATTTCACTAGCACGTATGTTCAAGTGCGTATTTTTTTTTTTCTTTTCCTTTTTGGCCAGGGCTGGGTTTAAACCCGCCAGCCTCTGCATATGGGGCTGGTGCCCTACTCCTTGAGCCAAAGGCACCGCCCCAAGTTTGTATTTTTTTTTTTTTTTAACAGTTCTGCCAAAGGCTTTTGATCTGAAAACGTCAGTGTTCTCAGGACAAAGATACATTACTATTACTTTTAAAAAATGTTTTAAAACTACATTATTTAAATTTTAGATACCACTCATCTTTCTTGCCTCTAATATTTTTCTCTCCTATTACACTCTGCATGCTAGGGTAACTTTTTAGTTTGATCATCTATATTCTTATTCTTATAGTGTCATTTGTATATTTTTTACCTCTGTAGATGGTCGATACATTTATGGGGATTTGTTTTTAATAACATACATTTTTTAGTTGGTTCTGAAATATATAAATTTGAATTAATTATAATAGTTGTCTCATGAACAGCTGTTCATGAAAGTATGGTTTTCATTTATTAAACCCCCAACTTAAAATCTAGAACTTTGGTAGTAATCCGTATCTAACCATATTGTTCCCTCCATCCCTCCACTTTCATCTGAGATTGTCATCACCGGGAATCCTGTGTTCATCCTCCCTTAGTTTCTTATTTATTGCATCTATGTGAATTTCTGAAGGTATCTTTTTTTTATTTTAGTTGTTTTAACTTAACAGTATAAGAATTTTTTCCCCCTACAAAATCTAAAAGGTATTTATTTGTATTTTCTACTATGAGTATTAGAGTTATATTTGCAACATTTTAGACCTTATTTCATCTGCACTTGAATTTGGCATGTGGTTTAAAGTTAGAGATACAATTGAATTTTTTTCTGTATGCAGGTTGAGTATACCTTACTGAATTGCTTGGGACCAGAAGGGTTTTGCGTTTCAGATTTTTTAGATTCTGGAATATTTGCATTATACTTTCCTGGTTGGGCATCTCAAATCCAAAAATTCAAAATTTAGAATGTTCCAGTAAGCACTTCCTTTGAGTATCATGTTGGTGCTCAAAACATTTCAAATTTTGCAGCATTTTGGATTTTCAGATTTGGGATGCTCAGCTTATATATGATCTAAAATTTTTTTTTGTTAACCTTCCTGTATTAAAAAGTTAATAGGTCTCATCACTGAATCGATATGCCATTTATACAAGATTTTTATGTAAAATTATTATTATTTTTCTTGGACTGTATTCGGTTTCATCATTTTGTGAATGCCATCCTGTTTCTATTGTTTTTGCTTCCTAATATTTATTACTGGAAAAATAAGTTTCTTGTCTTGTTCCTTTTTTCCAGGAGTATTGTGTTACTTTTCCTTAGAAATATTAAAATAATTGTTCTGTGTTCTCTGGAAAATCCAATTTTGCTTTGTTGTTAATTTCATTGAATCAATCAGTTTGGGATTATTAACATCTTTATGATATCGAGTCTTTCCAAATCTGTGGAACAGGGTATATTTCTGTTTTTATTTGGGTCATCTTTAATATAGCTTACATAATTTATAATTTTGCTTACAAAATTCTTACATATCCTTTGTCCTTGATAGTTGATAATTACTGGTAACTATTATACTGGTGCTTTTAAAGATTTTTTTTATTTGTGCAAATGCACTCTGCTTTTGTATATTAATCTTATATCTAGCTACCTTGCTAAATTTTTCTAATATTTTTTCCAGTGACAATTTTGGATTTTCTACGTAAAAGATGGTATCATATATAAATAATGAGTTTTACTTAAGTGTTTTCAGTGTTTATGCCTATCATTTTATTTTTTCTTATACTAGTTACTACTGATAATAAATATTCATTAGCTGTGATGACACTATTGATGTCTTATTGCTGATGCACATATTAAAGGCAGTTGCCTACTTTTGTACCTCAGGTATTGCTGAGATACACACGTAGCTGTACAGACTTATAAAGTGGGTTCTGTTTAACTAAAACATAATTGTAGTACTTTTAATTTTGATGCCTGTAAGAACATTTTCCTTTGGGTCTTGGTGACTTAATGTGAAGGGTTTCACTCCAGGCATCCTGGGTGGGGTGGCAGGGGCACGCTGAACTGGTTTGTCCGCTGCTTCTTTGTCATCCTAGGTATTATACAGTCAGAGAAAGCACTTGACTTTTTATCATCAGCCCTTACTCATTTCCTTCTCCAGGGGCCATTCCATGACCATTCATTTTTGCCCTGATGTATTTAGACTGCTGGTGGTTACAGGGTCTGTTTTTCCCAGGGCACTACAAAATACTTTTACTCGGTATTGTCATAGAATCACCATAGAGCTGCATAGAACTGACCTGAAGCTGTTGTCTGCCTTTTTCTTGCAAATAGATAATCATTGAGTTATGTTCTGTTTGAAGGGTAAATTTGGCTCCTGAAAGCCAGTTTAGGAGTGTACCTATGTAATGTGGGCAAGTAGATCATGTGAATGTTGAATTTATAAAAGGATGACCCCTTGCATGCATTTTGGCAGATTTGTAGTAATTTCAATTAAGTAATACTTTCCTTGTTATTACATCTTGTTTTATGTATCATAAATACTTTTTCCAAGTTTTCTCTTTTTTCCTCCTCCTCTTGTTTAACTTCTGCTTTATTTTCAGTCTGTCATCCTCTGAATTGTTAGATATTTTAAATGTCCACCAGTGTTTTCCCTGTCTCTTTAGACTTGTTAATATAGGTTTAGATGAGAGTTTCTTACAATGTGTTTTTTTGTGGACTATATCTTTATTACTTGTAGTGCTTGCTAAAGGGCAGATTTCTGTGCCTTTCTACAAGTACCTGTGGTTTCTAGGGCTCTGAGGATGTGGGGTATAGAATTCTTATAAGAATCTCAGATGACTCTTCTGTCCGTGAAGTTTAAGGACCACTGGTTGAAATTAGTTAGTGCTCTTACAGGTGAGAATGCCTTCAGCTTTTGTGTAAATTGACTGCTAGGGTTCTTCAGGGGTTGAACTATCAGAGTACTCCCAATTTAACATGGTAGCATAATTTTAATGTTTCAGGCATTTCTCTCCATCAACATACTGATATTTTCCTTGTCGTAGAGGGACTGTGTCCTCCCTCTGGCTTTCCCAGCCAAAATTTCTGTGGAAACCCAGAGCTTCAGGTACATAGGTGAGATAGTTCCGCTTACTTCTGTGGAGCAAATTTAGTAGTCTTTTTATTCATTGCATCAGTGCATTAAGAAGTTGGGAAATGATTGTACAACCTGAAGTTGAGATCTTCCTGTTTTCTTTTCGGGTGTGAGTGTGTATGTGTTTGTGCATGAATAATATCTGAATTTATTTTTCTTGGGCTAAACATAGCATATGAAAACATATGTATAGCTTAAAGAAATATCATAAGATTGCTATCCTTTGTACCACTCTGGGTAAGAAATAGAATATCTTATTGTTCTGCCGTTTCCTTTCTGCCTCACCCACACTGTCCCTTTCACATCCCACCAGCTGTTATCTTGAGTTTTTTCAAGTTAATGTTACTGTGGTAAAATTTACATTTAAAGTTTATAATCAGATAAATTTGTGCAGATAGAATATTTCTATCACTCTCAAAAATTTCAGTCACCACCCTCCTAAATTTAGCCAACCACGAATGTATTAATCTTATATTGTATTGCTGTGGATCAGTTTGGGCTGTTCTGGGTCTTTGTATAAATGGATTTATACAGTTTTTTTTTTAAATATCTAGTTTCTTTTGTTCAGCAAAATGCAAAATGTTTTTGAGATTCAGCCGTGCTTATTGCATGCATCAGTGGTTTGTTTCTTTTTATTGCTAAGTAAAATTACATGAATATTCCTACATCTGTGTAAGTGTGTACCTATTGATAGACTTTTGGGTTGTGCCCAGTTTTTGACTCTGATGTATGATATTCTTGTGGGCGCATTTGTAAGCATGTTCGTATTGCTCTTAGGAAAATACATAGAATAGTTACATTGCTAAATTGTTTTCCAGTGTACCACTGTGTGTTCCCATTAACAGTATATGAGAATTATAGGTCTATATATTTATCTGCAATTGGCATTCTCAATCTTTTATGCTTTAGTCATATAGTTAATATGTATTGTGGTGTAAATTTGTATTTCCCTAATGACTTGATGGCTTTGAACATCTTTCCTGTGCTTATTGTCCAGTTTTTGAATTCTCTAGTTTTTCATGGATCAACAATACCAATTGCTGGTTATTCTTTCAAGTCTGAAAGAGGCAAAAATGTTGAAGATATTGCTAAAGGGAAACACGTCAGTACCAAGCGCTGATATGGTTATAAAACAAAATGACGTTGCCCATTTTTTCTTCATTTTGTTTTTAAACTGACACCTGATTAAAAGCATTTAATCATTTTATTTATTTATTTATTTTTTTTTTTTTTTTTTAGATAGAGCCTCAAGCGGTCCCCCTGGGTAGAGGGCTGTGGGCATCACAGCTCACAGCAACCTCCAACTCCTGGGCTCAAGGGAGTCTCCTACCTCCACCTCCCAAGTAGCTGGGACCACGGGCGCCCACCACAACCGCCGGCTATTTTTTGGTTGCAGCCGTCATTGTTGTTTTGGTGTGCCTGGGCTGGATTCCAACCTGCTACCTTAGGTGTATGTGGCTGGCGCCTTAGCCACTTGAGCCACAGGCGCCGAGCCAATTTAATTCTTTTAAATGTAAAGGATTCTTTACTTTTCTAAAGAATGGAAACCCATTTCATCATGTTAAACATTAAATTCAGGGTTTCAGTACCTAGTTGCACATATGCCACATATAAGAAATATTTTTGATGCTTATTTTGTTACCGAGGGTACAAAAACACTTTCACTTTTGAGTTGGTTTAGAAGTTCGAAAACAGTCATTGGAGGCTCAGTGACTGGGATGGGATGAACTGTGGAGAGGTAAGTAAATTGGGCAGGGAAAGAATTTTTTTTTCCTTACAGTTTTTGTTTTCTGATCTAAACTAGAAACCCCCTGCTGCATAGGTTGGGTTTTTGTTGTTGCTGTTCATTTTGGAAGTGGGTGAAGTGTGGTGAAGGATACTTTGGGCTTTGGGGGCAGAATTGACTTCAGAGCTGAGAGTTAGGTTGGATGGATGTGTAGGGGAAGGATGCAGGAAGATGGACACAAAATAATGCACCATGAGTGGCCAGGACCTGTTGTTACGGTAACACCAACATGAAGACCAGCTGTACATTGGGATATGCAGAGGTTCACGTGTCTTATGTCAGAATACACGCAGAATCAAATGTCGCATTTGCTGCAGGTGGAGCTACAGAAACACTGGGCTGATGGTCTGGTTTTGTGTTTTCCTGTGAGGCTTCTGGGCTGGGTGTCTAGGCAAGAAGGGCCTGAAGTCTTCCCGTGAGGCCTTGGACAGGGTTTTGCAACAGTGCAGGGATAAGGCAGAAGGTGGACAGAAAGGAAACAAGTCAAACCTCTCAGGTTTAACAATCCCGTGTTTGGAGAGAACCAGCCCTTGGCTCATGGGGCTGCCTGGGGTCAATGGACTCTCTTTATGCCTGTTCTGGTAGCCAGTACCGATTTCCAGAACTGAGTTCCGGGCTTCCTTCCCAGACAGCACCTGAAGCCTGTGAGAAGACTGTAGAACTAACAGAATTGGTAGAGTTGACAGTATTTTCATTTTGCTGGGTGGGATTAGAAGGGCACTAGCACACCTAAGCCTGTGTGGCTGTGGCTCGGTTGGGATGGCCCTGTTCAGCTGTGGTTTTTGGGGTGTAAGGTGGTAGGAGATCTAGGCCTTCGGTGATGCAGAGATTAGAGCAGCCCCCTAAGATCGTGGGGTCCTGTGCTAGGGGCGCTGTCCTAGGGCACTGTGGACATTGTGGGATCTTGTGTTGCCGTTTGCTTTCCCTTGACTATCCCGTGTTGGCTTAGGCAGATCGTAGGGTCTGCAGTTATTGGATGAAAGTGAAGGCTCCTCTGAGCATCCTTGGCAGTGTCCTTCATACTGCTTGCACAGCCAGAGAGCAGGTAGAGTTATGTGGGTTAAACATCCAAAGGGAGGACGTACTGTTTCAGGGTGGCTTCTGCCACCGTCACCACTGCCCCTGCTGCCTCCTCCTCCTCCGTTTCCCCTCCCCGCTTCCTCTGCTCCTCTTTCCTTGGTGCTGATGCTCTTCTGCCTTTGGCTTCTAAGGGGAGCATCTTCTATGGTGGAGGAGCAGGAGGGGTGGGTGCAACGAGGGGTACGGGGGTGTCCTCGGAACCCACGCTATGGCTTCGGTCTTTACCTTAGTAACTGTTTTTATACCTTCTTTTAAGTCGTTTAGGTCATTGGCCATTTTCTTAATTGTTAAGAAATAGTTGTTTAGCTCCTTGCTTTTAAGTTGTACAAATTCTTCGTATATCTTGAATGTCTTTTATCAGATATGTACGTGTGCAAACTTTTCCCTCTATGTTTGCTTCTAGAAGTTTTATCATTTTAGGTTGATGATACATTTGGAATTTATTTTTGTGTGTGCTCTGAGGTGTAAGAGTCAAGGTTCATTTATTGCAAGTGGATATCTGTTTCAGCACCTTCTTTTATAAAGACTGTTCTTTTACCATTAAATTATCATAATACCTTTATGGAGAGTAAGTGGTTGGTTCTATCCTTATCCTGTACCATACTGTCTTTTAGTACTTTGGCTTTGAAATGTGTTTTGAAATCAGTAAATATAAGTTCTTCACCTTTGTTCTTGTTAAAAAACTTGATTTGGGTCTTTAAGGCTGCATAATATTCCATGGTGTACATATACCACAATTTATTGATCCATTCATGGGTCACTGTGTACTTGAGCTTCTTCCATGACTTAGCAATTATGAATTGGGCTACAAGAAACATTCTGGTACAGATATCTTTGTTATAATGTGATTTTTGGTTTTCTGGATATATACTTAGTAGAGGAATTGTAGGATCAAATGGCAGTTCTATTTTTAGATCTCTTAAGTGTTCTCCAAACATCTTTCCAAAAGGAATGTATTAGTTTGCATTCCCATCTGCAATGTAGAAGTGTTCCCTTTTCTCCACATCCATGCCAACATCTCTGGTTTTGGGATTTTGTGATGTGAGCCCCTCTTACTGGAGTTACATATCTCAAAGTAGTTTTGATTTGCATTTCTCTGATAATTAAGGATGATAAGCATTTTTTCATGTGTCTGTAGGCTGTGTGCCTGTCTTCTTCAGAGAAGTTTCTCTTCAAGTCCCTTTGCCACTCTGAGATAGGATCACTTGTTCTTTTCTTGCTAATAATGTTAGAGTTCTCTGTGGATTCTGGTTATTAAACCTTTGTCGGAGACATAATCTGCAAATATCTTCTCCCATTCTGAGGGCTGTCTACTTGCTTTACATACTGTGTTCTTGGTTGTGCAGAAGCTTTTTTGGTTGATCAGGTCCCAATAGTATATTTTTGATGTTAATTCAATTGCGGGGGGGGGGTCCTCCTCATAAAATATTCGCCCAGGCCAATTTCTTCAAGAGTTTTCCCTGCGCTTTCTTCTAGTATTTTTAGTTTTATGTCTTAAGTTTAAATCTTTAATCCAGTGAGAGTCTATCTTACTTCATGGTGAAAGGTGTGGGTCTGCTTTCAGTCTTCTACCCATCACCAGCCAGTTTGCCCCGCACCATTTGTTCAATAGGGAATCTTTTCCCCACTGAGTGTTTTTAACTGGCTTGTCAAAGATCAAATAATGGTAAGTAGCTGGGTTTATCTCTTGGTTCTCTATTCTGTTCCGTACATCTACCTCTCTATTCCTGTGCCAGTACCATGCTGTTTTGATCACTATCAATTTGTAGTATAGTCTGAGGTTTGGTAGCGTAATTCCTCCTGCTTTGTTTTTATTTCTGAGTAGTATCTTGGCTATTTGAGGTTTTTTCTGATTCCATATAAAAAGAAGTATTATTTTTTTTAAATATCTTTAAAGTATGACAGTGGAGCTTTAATAGTGCTTGCATTAAAACTGTATATTGCTTTGTGTTATATGGACATTTTAATAATGTTGATTCTTCCCAGCCATGAGCATGGTATGTTTTTCCATTTGTTAACATCTTCAGCTATGTCTTTTTTTAGAGTTTCATAGTTCTCTTTATAGAGAGCTTTCATATCCTTTGTTAGGTAAACTCCCAAATATTTCATCTTCTTTGTCACTACTGTGAACGGAGTAGAGTCCTTGACTGTTTTCTCAGTTTGAGTATTGTTTATTATGCAGCCTTAAAGAAAGATGGAGACTTTACCTCTTACATGTTTACATGGATGGAGCTGGAACATATTCTTCTTAGCAAAGTAACTCAAGAATGGAAGAAAAAGTATCCAATGTACTCAGTCTTAAAAACCAATTTATAGCTTTCTTATGAAAGCTATAACCCAATTATAGTCCGCGGGAGGGGGGGAGGAGGATGGGTGGAAGGAGAGTAATTGGTGGGACCACACTTAAGATGCATCTTACAAGGGTACATGTGAAATTTACTAGGTATAGAATGTAAATGTCTAAACACAATAACTAAGAAAATGCCGTGAAGGCAGTGTTAACCAATTTGATGAAAACATTTCAAATTGTATATAAAACCAACACATTGTCCCCCATGATTGCATTAATGTACACAGCTATGATTTAATAAAAAAAAATTGCTTTGGGTGAATGTTTTTGCATTCTCAAATAAAATTCTGAATCAACGTTGTCAATGTTGGACAAAGAGCCTGTTGCAATTTTTGAATGGCCTTCTTTGAATATATGGATCAGTTCTAACTGGATGGACATCTTAACATTTCAGTCTTTCAATGCAAGGACATACTGTATTTCTCCTTTATTTAGGTTTTCTTTAACTTTTGAACCATGTAAAGGTATTTGCAAATCTTTTGTTGGAGCTAATGCTGATGATGCTATTGTAAATGATATTTTTTGTTTAGTTTTATATTCTGATCTTTGCTAGTGTATAGAAATAGTTAATTTTTTGAATTAAAGTTTTGTATCTCTGTAACCTTGCTAAATTCACTTGTTCTAATAATTTTTTTTTTTTTTTTTTTTTTACTTTATTTGTAACCTTTATGCTTTTTTTTTTCCTTTTGGTCATATGTTTAGTTTTTTGTAAAATGTTTAAAAGAAGTGGTGATAACAGGTATCCTGCCTTGTTTCCAGTTTTATGTGGAAGCTTTTGGTCTTTTACTATTAAGTATGGTTTTAGCTAACCTTTTTGTACGTGCCTTTTAAAAGATTGAAATTTCCTTCTGTTCCTAGATTGCTAACATTTTATTGAAAAGTTTTGTGTTATAGTTCATTTATACTTTTGGATATACTACAACTTAAACATTCTACTATTGATAAAGTATTTGGTTATCTTTCTATATCTTTATGGATTATTGACTCTTTTCCCTGAAATTCTCTTGCCTTTTTTCTTTGTGTTACTAACACTTTCTGAGTGGAAGTAGTTTTTTATGGTGTAGATACTACTTTTGTCTTTCCAGTTCCTGTAGTCCTTCCTTATTTTGTGAGTGATGTATTGAAGACCCCCTCAGTGTATTGCCTGAAACCATAGATCATACTGAAGCCCATACTGTTTTTCCTACATACCTATGATAGTTTAATTCATAAATTAGGGAGATTAAAAATTAATAATAAAAAAAGAATAATTTGTAGCAATACACTGTAATAAAAGTTATGTGAATGTGGTCTGTTTCTCAGAATACCTGGGTGTGCTGAATGTCTAACAGGCAGGTAATGTATATATGTGCAGCAAGGATGACACACGTCCCAGGTTATAGGCAAGTGGTTTATATGTGTGCAGTGTGGATGGGGGTGACACACGTCCCAGAGTACAGGCAGGTGGTGTGTACGTGTGCAGTGTGGATGGAGGTGACACACGTCCCAGGGTACAGGCAGGTGGTGTGTACGTGTGCAGTGTGGATGGGGATGACACACGTCCCAGGTTACAGGCAGGTGGTGTGTACATGTGCAGTGTGGATGGGGATGACACACGTCCCAGGTTACAGGCAGGTGGTGTGTACATGTGCAGTGTGGATGGGGTGACACATGTCCCAGGGTACAGGCAGGTGGAGTGTACGTGTGCAGTGTGGATGACACACATCCCAGGGTACAGGCAGGTGGTGTATATGTGTGCAGTGTGGATGGGGTGACACATGTCCCAGGGTACAGGCAGGTGGTGTGTACATGTGCAGTGTGGAAGGGGATGACACACGTCCCAGGGTACAGGCAGGTGGTGTGTACGTGTGCAGCATGGATGGGGATGACACACGTCCCAGGATATAGGCAGGTGGTGTGTACGTGTGCAGCGTGGATGATACACATCCCAGGGTACAGGTAGGTGGTGTGTATGTGTGCAATGTGGATGGGGGTGACACACGTCCCAGGGTACAGGTAGGTGGTGTGTATGTGTGCAATGTGTACGTGTGCAGTGTGGAAGGGGGTGACACACGTCCCAGGGTACAGGCAGGTGGTGTGTACATGTGCAGTGTGGATGGGGGTGACAGGTCCCAGGTTACAGGCAGGTGGTGTGTACGTGTGCAGTGTGGATGGGGTGACAGGTCCCAGGGTACAGGCAGGTGGTGTGTACGTGTGCAGTGTGGATGGGGTGACAGGTCCCAGGGTACAGGCAGGTGGTGTGTACGTGTGCAGTGTGGATGGGGGTGACAGGTCCCAGGTTACAGGCAGGTGGTGACAGGTCCCAGGTTACAGGCAGGTGGTGTGTACGTGTGCAGTGTGGATGGGGTGACAGGTCCCAGGGTACAGGCAGGTGGTGTGTACGTGTGCAGTGTGGATGGGGTGACAGGTCCCAGGGTACAGGCAGGTGGTG
>CAUYTI010091774.1:0-14409 GCA_963575145.1 Galago senegalensis | reverse complement strand
CTGCCTCCGCCTCCCAAGTAGCTGGGACCACAGGCGCCCGCCACAACGCCTGGCCATTTATTTCTTTTTTTCTTTTGGTTGCAACCATCATTGTTGTTTGGCGGGCCTGGGCTGGATTCAAAGGTGCTGAGCCCTGAAGCTTATTTCTTTACAGCACTAGATTTTTTTTTTTTAATTGCAGTTATTTGGGCTGAAAATCCTCCCCAAATCTTGCTTTTTCTATGCTGTGACTATGAATAGTAAATAAGGAAAATATGCTGGGAACCTGTCCCCCATGCTCTTGGGAAATTTAAATACTTTACCATTTCTTCTCTACTTCTTTCCCAACCAATTCTCCTAGTGGCTCTGATCCAGAATACATCCAGAAAAAGGGGCTGGTGCCAGGTCTGGAAGAACAAGAAGTCTAGCCTTTGTCCTGTGGATGGAGTGCAAAGTCACCGGGAGTTTCTGGTTTTCTCTCCTTTGTATTTTTTGAGACAGAGTCTCATTCTGATGCCCAGGCTAGAGTGCTTTGGTATCATCATAGCTCACAGTAACCTCAAATTCCTGGGCTCAAAAGATCCTCCTGCCTCAGCCTCCCAAGTTGCTAGGACTACAGGTAACCACCACAACACCCGGCTAATTTTTCAATTTTTAGAGATAGGGTCTCACTCTTGCTCCTGAGCTCAGATGATCCACCTGCCTCGGCCTCCCCGAGTGCTAGGATTATACAGGTGTGAGCCACTACTCCCAGCCAAGAGTCACCAGGAGTTTTAAAACAGAGGAATTACAGAATTACATTTATGATCTAGAAGTCCAGTTTGGGCAGGAGTAAGAATGAAGATGGGGAGGGATTACATGAGGCAGGAAAATATTAGAGCAGGATAAATAAAGTACACCAGGAAGCCCACTTGGCACAGTGACCACCAACGATCACAGAGGGTGACAAAGAGGACCAGAAGCTGACAGTGTCACTTCTAGTCTGGCGGACTGGGCAGATGGTGACATATAAACCAAGATGATGAAGAATGGTGGGAAGATGCAAGTCTGGGTGTAAAAACAGTGGATTTTCCTCTGTTCCCATGGAATCTAAGGGACCTATAGAAAAGCCAAGGACTGAGCCACTTTCCCAGGCTGGAGAATTAAGGTGTCTCTTTCTGGCACCATCCCCTGTCCTCACACTTACCCCTAGGTGCCCTCTCACCATCTAATCCCACCCCCATCCTTGATCCTTTAAGTCTGGCCACTCTGTGCAGTGGCTGACAGCCACCCCAACAGCAGGGCTCTCTCAGTTATGTGAATCCCAACATCACGAACCTCAACACCAGTTGCTGGCAGGGACTCAGCCTTTATCACTGCTGAGGGCAATCCTCTCTGCCCATAGGCTGCACTCAGGTCAGTTCATACCCATTACTGACGTCCAAAGCCTGCTTACCCTGGGGAACACACAGAGCCCTAGAACAGGAAGATCTGACATTCTAGCTGCCTCTGACCAAACATGAGGATGAGCCAATATCAGACATTAAATAAGTGGTTACATATTTACATAGATAAATTTTTAAGTATATTTAAGCATATTTAAATAAGTGTATTTGAATGTATGGGTTGAACTATATACGTACCAGAATGTGTTTTCTCCCTAGAACAGAATAGGGCTTTTTTTGTTCTTCTCACACTGTAAGGGTTAATGCCATCAGTCTTTGGCAAAATCCTTCTGGAGTGACAGGTCTTCAAGGGTCTCCTTACCCTACACTATTCTGCCTTCCACATGTGCACAGCTCACCAGCCATTGTCCAGGAAAAAAAACATCCTGTTCACTTCCTACTCACTTTCTCAGTCTTTGTGGCTCTTTTCCGTATAAAAATAAAAGTAAAAATCTCTTTGGTGTCCTAAACAATCCTGTTGCAACCTGAGAAGCCTGGGCCCAAAGGCAGATGGGCAGCTCATGTTTACGTGAGACTCCAAGACAAAGGTCTCTATTTGGAGGAAGGACAGCGAGTGAAAATATTTCAGCACTCACAAAGATTACCTGCTCAACCCAGCTAGAGGCTCACTCTGGGTGGGGCTTCCCAGAAACAATCCTAGGCCTGAGCTCCCAAGATGGGCAGAGGAGTCCTAGACATTGTAAAAGGACAGGATGGTAGAACGAGACACTGAGCTGCCTGCTAGGAAGCAGCAGACTGAAGGTTTTCAGACAGAGAACATGCGCAGTACAAAAGGCACTTCCACCAACTTTCAGCTTTCTTTTCTACCAGTCCATCCGTGGCCACAGAGGCAAGTGGGAACAAAGGGGTATCATTTGGAGTCAGAGAACCAATTATTCAAATGCACACACAACAGAAGATATATATGGCCCTCATAAGTTTATTATCAGCAAGTCAAAGAAAAGAACAGTGGAAAGCAATATTAAAGTCTGGAAAATGATTCAAACATGAGGTGCTGGGGGGTGGGCTAGGGAACGATCAGTGGAGTTGGGAGAGCTGCATGGCTTCTCCTCCTACCAATGCAGATGATTTCCAAGACTGAAACAGCTGGTCTGCAGCACTGATATCTGAGCTTTCTAACGGGAGACAGAAACACACACAGTACCTGTGCAAGTACACTGGAAGGAGTGCTCTTAAAACCATTTGGCTGAACAATCTTAAGTGAAAAAAAATTACAATTCCAAATTATAAAGAAACTGAATGGGGCGATAAAGAAGAATCACTGAGATTATCAAAAGTAAAAGTCAATGTTCCCATTCCCCCTCATCACCTGGACCTCCAGCCTCCTTAGCCGCCCTGGTCATCACGCTGCCCCCTTCCTGAGAAACTCCAACATTGGTTACTCTCCATTCCTATCAGGTCCACAGTTGTCTCACTGCAGCTGAACAACATGAGACTGAACACACATCCAGGCTGGCTGGCCACACTCCAACTCAGCTCCACTGACCTGGAGAGGGCACTGGGTGCCACCAAAAGTGCAACTATATCCTCTAACCCTCTCCCCTTTCACTCTCCTACACCTCATTCCCTGATCCTTAGACCTCCACTCTCCAGCCCATCCTCATCTTCTCACTGCCTCAGATGACCGGGTCTTGTCCCCAAGGTCAGCCTCCCTGTTACCCCACCATCCCGGTGTTCCTCCTACCCTCTCTGCCAATAGCTCCTATTCAGTCCTTCACTAGAGCCTCCTCATCCCCTAACTTCCAAGTGCTGAAGAGGCTCCAGCTCAGCCCATCTGTCTCATCTCCATTTCTGTTCACTCCTTGGTGGGTGGTCTCATATTGCCCAGTAGAAACATTACCTTTCTTAGTCTGTTGTGGCTGCTATAACAAAAGACCTTACACTGGGTAATTTATAAACAGCAGAAACGTATTGCTCATGGTGCTGAGGCTAGATCCAGTGTGTGGTGAGGGATGCTACGTGCTCCACAGATGGAGACTTGCTGTGTCCTCTCCTGGAAGAAAAGAAGGCGGCTCCCTCAAGTCTGCTTTATTAAATGTCAGAGCACGAATCCCATTCATGGTGGCAGAGCCATCATCACCTCCTAAATGCCTACTACTTAACACCATCACTTTGAGGGCTAGGTTCAGCACATGACTGAACGTGGAGAGGAGATGCATATATTCATACCATAGTACCGTGTATACAACAACTCCCAAACTCCACACCTACAGACCCCAATGCTTCACTGCCATCTTCTTCAGATGTTTATAAGTCCCCCAAACTTAACTTGTCTAAATTGAGTTCCCAATATTCTGCGCCTCCCCTGCTCCTCCCAAAGGCTTCCCCATCTGAGGAAAAGAAACTACTTCCCTCTACTTTTCTAGGGGAAAATATCTTGGAAAAATCATCTCCTCAGTCAAGTCCACTTATTTAGCAAATCCTGTTAGTTCCACCTTCAAAATACACCCAGCACCCAACCACACCTCAGCACATCCACTCTACCTCTGGTCTAAGCCAGTGGTTCTAACCTTCCTCATGCTGTGAACCTTTAATACAGTCCAAAGGGGTCGCAACCCACAGTTTGAGAACCGCTGGTCTAAGCCAAGAGCACATCTCACCTGCTTACTCTGAAAATCCCCTACGCAGCCTCCTTCCTGGCTGCTGTTCTTAAGTCCTAAAATCAGTTCTCAACACAAAAGCCAGAAGAATCCTTTTAAAGGGAAGTCAGAAGTTGTCATTCCTCTGAAAGCCTGCAGGGGGTTCCCCTTACTTACAACCTCAAGTCCTCACAGTGACCTGACATCGTCTGCCCCTCCCATTACCCTGCAATCCATCCTCACACTCCCTGGCCTCACTCACCCTGCTACCCCATTCTGATCTTGCTGCTCTTGAAATAAACAATGTATGCTACCATTTCAAGGACATTGTAGTAACTGTTCCCTCAGCTTAAACACACCTCCCCCAGCACCCCATATCCAGGGAGTGGTTCACTTCTTCCTCGCCTTTGCTTTGAGGCCTTTGCTCAAACACCAGCTTCTCAGTGACTTACCCCAATTACCCTATTTAAAGTTCAGACACTCCAAGCTCCCTATCATCCTTCCTTGTCTTATTTTTCTCCATAGTACCCACAAACCACATGATACACTAATATATTTTTTACTTCTTTATTCAATAACTATCTCCCCAGTTAGAATATAAGTCCCAGGAGTACAGGAATACTTCATATAGTTATTTCTTTATGCACTGCTATATTGCCAATACTAAGCTAGTGCTTTCCTGGTAATTAAAGTTTCTCAATAAACATTTGGTGAATGAATGAATGACAGAGAATGATAAACAAAAGCAACTTATACATCAGCCTAAGGTAAAAAAAATTGCTAAACTTTCAGACAAATATTCAATATTCAGATGGTACCTGTGCAAAGCTGGCTCCCTCAGATCATCACAATGAAGTGAGTCACAGGAACTTTTTTGGCTTTCCAGGACACATAAAAGTTATATTTACAATATACTAGCATCTGTCAAGTGTGCAACAGCATGGTGCCTTAAAAAAAGCCATACACATTCATTCCTTCATTTAAAAATACTTCAGGCTGGCCATGGTAGCTCACACCTATAATCCTAGCACTCTGAGAGGCTGAGGCAGGTGGATGGCTTAGCTCAGGATTTCGAGACCAGCCTGAGCAAGAGTGAGACCCCATCTCTACTAAAAATACAAACAAATTAGCTGGGCATTGTGGTGGGTACCTTTAGTCCCAGCTACTCATAAGGCTGAGGCAGGAGGATCACTTGAGCCCAAGACTTTGAGGTTGCTGTGAGCTATGAGGCCATAGTATTCTACCCAGGGTGACAGAGTGACTCTGTCTCAAAAAAAAAAAAGGGGGGCGGTGGAAGAGCAAGACCCTGTTTCTACAAAAAAATAGAAAAACAAGCCAGGCACCGTGGCATGCACCTGTAGTCCCAGCCACTCAGGAGGCTACAGCAGGAGGATTAACTAGGCCCAGGGGACAGAGACTGCAGTGAGCTGTGATGATGCCGCTGCACTAGTTTGGGCAAAACCCTGTCTCATAAAACAAAACAAAGAACTTTACTGCTAAAAAATGGTAAGATTAGCTAAGCCTTCAGAGAGTCATAATCTTTCTGCTGGTAGAAGGTCTTACCTCAGTGTTGAGGGCCTTGTTCTAGATTAGGCTTTGGAATGTTGAGGCTGGTTTTACCTTCTATCCAAACCAAGCAAACTTTCTCCAAACAGCAATAAGGCTGTTTTGCTTTCTTACATCATCTGTGTGCTCACTGGAGTAGCAATTAATTTCCTTCAAGAACTTTTCTTCTGCATTTACAACTCACCTGTTTGGCTTAGCTTCTCCTTCTTTTTTTTTTTTTTTTTTTAAAGACAGATTATTCTATCACTCTGTCACCTGGGCAGAGTGCCATGGCATCATAGCTCACAGCAACCTCAAACTCTTGGGCTTAAATGATCCTCCTGCCTCAGCCTCCTGAATAACTAGGACTACAGGTGCCTGCCACCATGCTTGGGTAGTTTTTCTATTTTAGTAGAGATGGGGTCTCACTCTTGCTTAGATTGCTCTCGAACTCCTGAGCTCAAGCCATCCACCTCCCTTGGCCTTCCAGGAGTGCTAGGTTTACAGGGGTGAGACACCTGCCAGGCCGGAGGCCTAGTTTTCAGCCTATCTCAGCTTTTGCCATACCTTCCACATTAAGCATAATCATTTCTAGCTTTTGATTTAATAGACATGAACTCTTCGTTTCACTTAAACCCTAGAAAACATTGTAGGGTTACTGCTTGGGCTGATTTCAATATTGTATCTCAGGGAATAGGAAGACCTGAGGAGAGGGGGGGAGGTGGGGAATAGCTGGTTGGTGATGCAGTCAGAACACACATAACATTTATTAAGTTCACTGCCTTATCTGGGTAAAGTGTTTGGGTCATATAACAATTACAGTAGTAACATCAAAGATCACTGATCACAGATCACCATAACAAATACAATAACAATTAAAATTTTTAAATATTTTGGGAATTACCAAAATGTGGCACAGAGACACAAAATGAGCACATCTAGGAAAACGAGCACCAACAGACTTGCTACATACAGGATACCACAAACTTTCCTTTTGTAAAAAATGCAGCCCCTGTAAAGGGCAATAAGGCAAAGATGTGCATGTGCTCTCAGCAGCAGCACCGACCTGCATGAATAGGGCAGGCTGGGCGGCTGGCAGCCCCATGAAGAGCTTATTCCCCACCTAGAAGAGGCAGCTCGTCCTGAACTCCAACCAACTGTTGTCAATGAGCATCCCCAGAGCTTCTAAGATGAGGCACATAAGTCAAGTTTCACATAGAGAAATCTTCCAATTTTAAAATGCTGAAAACTAGTTCAAAGTTCTGGCCAATAAAATAGAAGGCTAGTAGTTTATCAGAGCTCCTGAGCAGGCTCCTTAAAAGATTATGGGTCTGTTTCCTTTGCACCTCCTTTCCTTAGTTGGGCTGCACGTAGCATCAAATAGATGGCTAGAGCCCTGGCAGCCTTCTTAAGCCATCATGTATCAAAAAGATGGAGGTGCATCCTAGCTTGAGTTAAAAAATAATTAATCGGGAAACCATTAGGCTGAGATTGCCTAAAGCCTTGGGTACTTATCTAAGCAAACCAAAATTCAGGCTGAGCCTGAATTTCCAGGCCTGTTTCTACTAAAATTAGAAAAAATAGTCAGGTGTGGTGGCAAGTGCCTAGTCCCAGCTAATTGGGAGGCTGAAGCAAGAAGATCACTTGAGCCAAGGAGTTTGAGGTTGCTATGATGCCAAAGCACTCTACCCAGGACATAGAGAGAAACACAGTCTAAAGAAAGAAAAACAAATCAAAATTCAACTCAATGTAAACAGTAAAATGAAACTTAAGCTTAACCAATCAGAAAGTACTAACTAACCTCTAACTAAAGAATGGACCAATCAGAAACCACCACCTAACCCTAACTTTCCACTTGAACCAATCATATATTTTCTTTGTTTTGCTTTCTTAAACTTTTCCTAAGTTTCCCCTCAGATCCCCTGGATGGGGCCCTGAATCATGTACCCATCTGACACAGCCAAATGCCTGACTCTCCTGGGTGCTGCTGTAGCAGGGGCTCTCTATGGTGGCCCTACCTCTATAGGAGTTTTCTGGCTGGGCCCGAGGCTCCCCAAGGTACCCTTTTAAGTATAGGCAGAGGAAGCCACACCTCCACAACTCTGGCACTCTGCACAGCTGCACAGTTAGCACCACATGGGCATCTCCAGGGTTTACTGCCTGTACCTTCTATAGTAGTGGCCCATGCCATAGCTGAGCTACAGCCAGGGTGCCACGAAGCATGCACTGGATGGCTCTGGGTTGTGGGCCCCACTGGTGCCTTGAGTCACTCCTTTCAAACTGTTCTGACCCCAAGGCCCAGGCATTCTAGGCCAATGATACAGGCCTAGAGTGAACAGGCCTGAAAATTCAGGCCCAGCCTGAATTTTGGTTTGCTTAGGTAAGTACCCAAGGCTCTCCCCTCACACCACCACCAAGATTTCCCAGATGCCCACAGGGTCAATCTTCCAAATAGCCTTTTTATTTTTCACAATCTGGCCAGTTTGAGTATTTTTGAAATCTTAACATTCTGATTTCCTTTTGATTACAATTTCCACCTTTGATTCATTCTACCCCTCACATTTTGTTACAAGCAATCAAGACAAGATGAGCAGCTCCCTGGACACTCTGAGTAGAACTTTATTCCATCACATATCCTAGGTCATTGCTCCTAAATTCTACCTTTCACAAAACATTAGGACATGGACACAATTCACCTGAGTTATTTGCTGTCTTGTAACAGGGACAAGCCTCTCCTGTGGTTCCTATAAAGTAATCCTCATTTCTGACCAAGACATCAGAGTTTTCCTCACTGTCCCTACTTCTGCCACCATCTGACCATGACCACTGAAGTAATCTCTAAGAAGATTCAGGCTCTCTCTCCTACAGCTGTCTTCTTTTTCTGAGCCCTTGTTAGAATCCCCCTTCATAAAAGTCACCCACCTAGGCTTTTTCTGGCCCTCATGCCACACTCATCCAGCCTCCTCCTTTTATCCAGTTCCACTGCATGTCCACATTTCCATATACTTACTAGAGCAATGCCCCACTTCTCAGTTTGTGCTGCCATAACAAAATACCACAGACCATGTAATTTCTAAACAGTTCTGGAGGCTGGGAAGTACAACATCAAGGCGTTGGCAGGCCAGTTTCTGGTCGCCCTCAGCATTAAAGAGGAGCCTTGTTGCTATACTGTCCGAAGGGGAGGAACTCTGTCTTCACATGCATGGTGCAAGAAATAAAAGGGGGTGAATGCTCTCCATCAAGTCCTTTATAAGGACCCTAATCTCATTCATGAGGGTCTTAATCACCTAATAAGGGCCATACCTCTTGCACTGGGAATTAAGTTTCAACATAAATTTTGGAGGACAAAACAGTCAAACCAGAGCAGAAGCCATTAAAATAAGTCTTGAGAGTATATGCCCTTGGCATTCAGGGAAACCTAAACAAGAGAAGACTCAGAACTGTGGTGAAGAAGACAGCAAAAGGCACTGAGCAAAGCAGTGAGAGGCTGTCCTTGCACACCAAGAGACACAAATAAGAATGTGGATAGCAGAGCTGATACACACACTGCAAAAACCACAAACCACCTGATATTCTCCAAGGAGACTGGATAACGTGTGCCACAGAGCCACCATGGCATTTAACACAGCAATAAATCTTAGAAACGTGGGATTCCAGTGACAAAAGCTAGTCCTTTAAGACTAAACACACTGTAACATTTTTATACAGCTCATAGACAAGTAAATCTAAATAATGTATTAGTCAAGCCTACATATATAAGTGAAAAATCTTTACAAAAAAATTAAAAGCTAGCTTATAACAAACACAAAATCAAGGACAGTTGTTACCTCTGCAGTGGGCGCTTCTATGGGTCATGCAAAAAGACACAGAGGGAACAGCTGGATGGACGCCACAGCAGGTGATGCCTTGCTCTTGGGTCAGGTGTGGATTCCTAGGCATATACACACATGTATGTGTATATTTCTCATATCCAATAAACCGATCAAATAATGAAGGAAAATGCTTAAAGTGAATGGAGCAATAGAAACGAACAAGCATAGACCATTCTTTGTAGAAAATGAGAAAGAAAAGGAAGAGAGAAATAGTATAACAGCTACTGAGAAACACAAGGCATTGAGAGGATTGTAGAATAAAAGCAAACTGGATGGCTTCATAGGCAGAAGGGGATACGTGTACAGAGAAGGCGGAAGACTGGAGGTGCAGAGACAAACATGGCCAGTAACAAGCAGAAAGTACAAAGATCAGAACAATGCTCGAGGGAATGACCTTGAAAAGAAGGCAGGCCTATCCTCTGATGTTAGAGATAAAGAGACAAAAACCAAGTTGTAGGCCAGAGGGTGGCCCACACATGTAATCCCAGCACTCTGGGAGGGAGGGCCACTTCCAGGAGTTTGAGACTAGCCTAAGCAATAGAGACCCCTACCTCTACAGAAAAAATATTTTAAATTAAAAAAATAACCAGGTTGTAGGTCTAAATAAAATTTGGGGAGAAGGTGGGTAGAGCTAGACAGAAAGTTGAAGAAAAGCTACCCAATAGTGTAAACTTCCTTGAGGTAAGAAGTCAGGTCACCTGCTGAGAATAAGGGGCAGCAGAAATTGACAGAGTACTGGCTGAAGGCAGTGAAGGCAGGAAGCAGTAAAGGCTGGAAGCAGTGAAGGCCAGGAGTAGGGAAGGCTGGAAGCAGTGAAGGCCGGGAGCAGAGAAGGCTGGAAGCAGTGAAGGCCGGGAGCAGAGAAGGCTGGAAGCAGTGAAGGCCGGGAGTAGAGAAGGCTGGAAGCAGTGAAGGCCGGGAGTAGAGAAGGCTGGAAGCAGTGAAGGCTGGAAATAGAGAAGGCTGGAAGCAGTGAAGGCTGGAAATACAGAAGGCTGGAAGCAGTGAAGGCAGAAGCAGTGAAGGCTGGAGGCAGTGAAGGCCGGAGGCAGTGAAGGCCGGGAGTAGAGAAAGCTGGAAGCAATGAAGGCGGGAAGCAGTGAAGGCTAGGAGTAGAGAAGGCCGAAAGCTGTGAAGGCCAGAGGCAGTGAAGGCCAGGAGTAGTGAAAGCTGGAAACAGTGAAGGTGGGAAGCTGTGAAGGTGGGAAGCTGTGAAGGCAGGAAGCAATGGAGGCCGGAAGTAGAGAAGGCCAGAAGGAGTGGAGGTGGGAAGCAGTGGCGGCGGGAAGCAGTGGAGGTGGGAAGCAGTGAAGGCGGGAAGCAGTGAAGGCCAGAAACAGTGAAGGCAGGAAGCAGTGAAGGCGGAAGCAGAAAAGGCAGGAAGCAGTGGAGGCAGAAAGCAGTGAAGGCTGGAAGTAGAGAAGGCCAGAAACAGTGAAGGCGGGAAGCAGTGAAGGCAGGAAGCAGTGAAGGCTTGCAAGAACCACAGGGAGCCAATAAAGAACAGTAAAAGATACTAGAAGGTGCAACTGAGATTAGAAACAGAAACAACAGAAACACACCAACCACATGGCTGCCTGATTTTCTGGCTCCAACAAAACTGCCACGTTCTGAAATGATGATTTCACAATTCCCAGTGTTTTAAAAGTCAAATTAGCTATGTTAGTTACAATACAATAAGAAGTCACCCTCTGCTTTGCCCTCTATCTCATCTACCTTTGATCTGCTCAGATTTTCTCCTTTAACTTAGTCTTTAAAAGTCTACAGAAAAAAAAACACAAACATTCCAGAATTTCACTTCACAGTGATTCCAGTTTTCTCCTCCAGATGAAAATAAGGCTGCAGTGGATATTTCCTTGATACCTATGTGGTAGCATCAGTGAGCAGTAATCAGGTCACTGGGCAGTCTCCATCCTTCCCATTCAGAGGAAAATGCATGTAAGATAAAGGAGCATTTAAAACCCAGACTTTGGGTGGCTGGCGCCTGTGGCTCAAAGGAGTAGGGCGCCAGCACCATATGCCAGAGGTGGTGGGTTCAAACCCAACCCTGGCCAAAAACTGCAAAAATTAAAATAAAAAATAAAAAATAAAACCCAGCCTTCCCGCTCCCTTAGCTTACCACCTAGCTACTCAGGTCCCAATTCTCTCTGTTCTTTTTTGCAGTTTTTGGCCGGGGCCAGGTTTGAACCCACCATCTCTGGTACATGGGGCCAGCGCCCAACTCCTTTGAGCCACAGGCGCTGCCCCCCAGTTCTTGCAGTTAGGACTGCTGCTAGTCCCTGACAGTTGATCTACACAGCTTGGTCTCTACTGACAATTCCATGGCAAATCTGAGTAGAAGAGTCAACTTGCAGTTCTTTTTCAATCTTTCCAGTCACCTTCAGTCTGGATGAAAATAACCATTTTCAGCAGCTCTCTGCCCAGCTCACTTTCTCCCTACAGGAGGACCTCAGTATTCCTTTGCTCAGTCTCTAGACTGTCGGGTAAAGTCCAAACTCCCGGCCTGACAGACAAGGCTTTCCACAATCACTCTTCCAGTCTCGCCCACCCCTCATAGCTCCCTAGGTGCCCTTTCCACCTCCAGGCCCTCTGCCCACGCTGCTCTCTGCATCTCACACCCTTCCTTCTGTGCTGTTCCACGTACCCAGCCTTGGCTCTCCCCTGGAGGCCCACTAGAGCACCACCTCTTTTAATGTGCTTTTTGTGCTCCTTCTGCCCAGGAGAGGAAGATCATTCTTGCCTGTGGGTGCTGTTCTGTGTAGACACCTCTGTCCCAGCACTTTCCAAGTACAGCGCTCACCTTTCTTCATCTTTGTATCTCACTGTCTGGCCTAGTACCAGACAAACAGAACGTGGTCAATAATGTTTGAAGATTGAAGGGCAAAGGACCCAGGTCATCTGGTCACTACTCCCCCACAGAGGCCTCTGAAGAAAGAAGAGAGTAAGGAAATCACAATCTCACTCATTGATCCCAGGACAACAGCAATGTACCTACATATGCTGGGGAAAATATTTTTTTTTCTTTTCCTGCAGTTTTTGGCTGGGGCCAAACCTGCCACCTCTGGTATATGCGGCTGGCGCCCTACTCCTTTGAGCCACAGGTGCCGCCCAAGAGAAAATATTTTTTAAATGATACAAACATGGTCACCACATTCAAGCAGCACAGCATTGTAAATGAAAGCTATATTAATTATTTTTAAATAATCACACCAGGTGGTATAACCAAGTGTCAAGTAAGTTTGGAAAAGAATGTGGACCTGAGAATGTCAGGCCTGGGTAGGCCTCAATTCTAGATCTGCCACTTATTAGCAAGATACGTTAATTAACTGCTCTGTGCCTCAGTTTCTCAATCTGTGCAGTGATGATAAACTTTGACCTCATGTTCCTCCCCCTTTCGCACCAGACTTTCTTACTGCTCCTCAAACACTAAAGTCACTCTTTCTATACTAGTTCTGCTCATGATACTTCTGACATCACTTTCTTTACACCAACCAATTCTCCATTCTCCACCAACTAGGTGCTCTATAATTCAATTCAATTCTGACCCTAATTACTCGAGGTTAGCAAAGATCTACAGGATAAAGGCTCAGCCCCACAGGACTGCTCACAGTTCGGACATCAGTCACCAAGTATGGCCCACCCATCCTGACCAACTGGCTATAAAGTCCTACAACTCCCTCCTCAGGATGGATAATTTGCTAGAGCAGCTCACAGAACTCAGAAAAGCACGTTGTGTACCACCACTATCCTTATTATAAAGAATGCAACAAATGAAATACCAAATGAAAAAGACAGAGCAAAGGCAGGGGAGGTGGGTTTCAAGAAGCTTCCACACACCCCTGGAAATGCCACCCCCCCACCCCCCCGCCCACAGCACGTCAATGTATTCACTGATCAAGAAGCTCTCCAAACCCTATCATTTAGGATTTTTATGGGGGTTCCATTCTGCAAGCGTACTTGATTAAATCACTGGCCATTGGTTATTAGTTCCAGAAGTTGGAGGTTAGGGCTGAAAGTTCTAATCTCCAATCACATGGTTGGTTCCTCTGGCAACCAGCCCCCATCCCCCAACCATCTGGAAGCCCATCAAGAGTTGCCTCTTTTTTTTTTTTTGAGACGGAGCCTCAAGCTATCCCCCTGGGTAGAGTGCTGTGGCATCACAGCTCACAGCAATCTCCAACTCCTGGGCTCAAGCGAGTCTCCTGCCTCAGCCTCCCAAGTAGCTGGGGCTACAGGCGCACGCCACAACGCCCGGCCATTTTTTGGTTTGCAGCCATCATTGTTGTTTGGCGGGCTGGGCTGGGGATTCGAACCCGCCACCTTGGGTGTATGTGGCTGGCACCTTAGCCACTTGAGCCACAGGCGCCAAGCCAAGAGCTGCCTCTTTAGCAGAAACTCAGGTAATGCCAAAAGGGACTTGTCATAACAAAAGATTCTCCCACCATTATCACCCAGGAAATTCCACGGGTTTTACAAACTGTATCAGGTACCTAAATAGATATTTTTTATCACACTGCAGCCTTAGGATTTTAACACCTTTTGGTTCTTCAACCTGTAATACGTCCCTGAAATCGGGTCTCTACTCAAATCCTACCTTCTGGCTCAGCGCCTATAGCTCAACTGGCTAAGGCGCCAGCCACATACACCTAAGGTGGTGGGTTCGAATCCCCAGCCTGGACCTGCCAAACAACAATGACGGCTGCAACCAAAAAATGACCAGGCGTTGTGGCAGGCGCCTGTGGTCCCAGCTACTTGGGAGGCGGAGGCAAGAGACTCACTTGAGCCCAGGAGTTGGAGGTTGCTGTGAGCTGTGATGCCACAGCACTCTACCCAGGGGGACAGCTTGAAGCTCTGTCTCAATAAAAAATAAAAAATAAAAAATAAAAAATAAATCCTACCTTCTTATAGAACTCATTCCCTGACCACCTACTTAAAACAGCATCTTCCTCCCACCCACATCATTCTCTAAGTTCTCACTCTGCCTTTTTA
>CAUYTI010091770.1:0-19156 GCA_963575145.1 Galago senegalensis | reverse complement strand
TAGTTGAAGATGTATTCATTTCTTTTGCTTTTGGAAATATGTAAAGGACTCTGGAATTATATCTAAAAGAGAAGGTGAACAGAAAGAGTCATGAGAGAAATGGTATGGGTCACTCCTAGATTCTTTTTTTTTTTTTTTTTTTAGACAGAGCCTCAAGCTGTCCCCCTGGGTAGAGTGCCGTGGCATTACAGCTCACAGCAGCAACCTCCAACTCCTGGGCTCAAGCGAGTCTCTTGCCTCTGCCTCCCAAGTAGCTGGGACCACAGGCACCCACCACAATGCCCAGCTATTTTTTGGTTGTAGCCGTCATTGTTGTTTGGCGGGCCCGGGCTGGGGATTCAAACCCGCCACCTTAGGTGTACGTGGCTAGCGCCTTAGCCGGTTGAGCTATAGGCACTGAGCCACTCCTAGATTCTTCAGTGCAAAGCCCTCTACATATTAGCTGGGGAATAAAAACAACAAAGACCCTAACAAGGAGCACCCAAAATTCTATTAATTGGTAGGGATTAAACACATAATTTACCCTTAGGTTAATGAAAGCATTTACTTGCTACTGACTTAGTACAAAAATTAATGTCACATTAATTTACCATTTTAATGATGGCTGTTCAAATAAATTACAGTACACAAAGGAAGAAACATTATGTTGTCATTAAAATTTATGTGAAAGAAAACTACTTGAGCAATAGTAACTATTTTTCTATTAATTCAGACCTATTACAGAAGCTTCCACTAAAAAACATCTTCCTTTCATACACCTAAACTTCATGGAAAGTACTGGCTCATGATAGTCTAAGGAAAAATCCACATAATGTATATTTATTATAGTATACTTATTCATCAACAGTTCCCAATGACATGCCCCCATATCCATGCCTTCTTGAGTTTCTTTTCACAGTGATTCCGGACCTTGTCATTTCATTTGTTTTGACCAATGGGACATCTGTGTGACACAAACACAGCTATGAAAAGTACAATGTCCCTGCAAACCAAGGGACCTCAGCCTTGAACTTCCCAAATCTGGTACCCCCAACTCAGGCCACAGAAGAAACTTTGCCCTGAATAGATTCAGGGTCTTATTTCTTAAAATGCGAAACAAACTTAAAGGTATCAAGGAATTAGATTAGAACCCTGGAATACTCAGTTCTCATGTCCTTTCCCAGAAAGTGTTGTTCCTATACTGGTGGTCACTTGGGATCAAAGTGTACACACCTCTGTTAGCAGAACTGCTCCTCCACAGGCTGGAGATATGGATTTCATGAGGAGGATATTCCTAAGAGGGAGTAGAAGGACAAGACTCAGTTACTACTGAGTAACCTTAATTCACTCATTTCCTTTCTGGATCTTATATTTTCTGTGCAGTGATTGGAATTCACAATTTTGAGTAACTATTTAGTATCAAGAGCTTTAATTTTTAATTTTATAGAACACAGAAGAATGAATAATATAGTCCCTGTGGTGAAAATAAAGGGAACAATGACCAGAGAGTAGAAATAACTAATTCAGAATTAAACAAGGGTTAAGAACCCAGGTTAATTTACACTGTTAACTTTCACTGGACTTGCTGGTTCTATACTTTTGGCTTGCCCAAAACCTACAGGTGTTCAGGCTTTGTGGTTCTAAAGGGCTAGTTTTAAAGTCACCAACCTGTAATATACTTATTAATGTACTCACACCAGTGCAAAATGACATGTGTATACAGAGAGTCACTGCAGTAGTTTGTAATAGAATGAAATTTGAAACCATGGTCTACCAATAGGGGACTATTTTAATAAATCACTTTATACCCATGCAGTGGAATGCTATGCACTTGTAAAAAGAATTTTACATACCAAGAGGCAGCTCAGAATCTACCAATATTGACAGAACTCCATGGTATCTTCTTTGCCTATTCAGAATAAAATAATAAATACAGCATCGTTCCAAAAAACAACAACAACACACACAAACAAAACAAACCCCAATTAGTCTTTTCCTAACCATCACTAATGAAAATAGCATACATGTACCTGTGGTGTCTAATCATGTTTATATTCTTACAAAAAAGATAAGATCAACATCACCTTTTCCCACAATCTCAAGTAGTCCCATCAACTTACCCCTGTTATTAGTTAGGTTTACATGTTACAGACATTTCTCATGTATTTATATCTGTAACTATGTATAAACATACAATGCACTGTATGGGACAGAAGTCGCATTTTATGTGGATTTGAATCTGGAATACTACAATATAAAACATTACATATAAAATCTGAAATAGGGTGGCACATGTGGCTCAGTGGGTAGGGCATCAGCCCCATATACAGAGGGTAGTGGGTTCGAACCCAACCCTGGCAAAACTGCAACAAAAAATAGCTGGACTTTGTAGTGGGCACCTGTAGTCCCAACTACTCAGGAGGCTGAGGCAAGAGAATCGCCTAAGCCCAGGAGTTGAAAGTTGCTGTGAGCTGTGATGCCATAGCACTCTACCAAGGGCAACAAAATGAAACACTGTCTCAAAAAAATAAATAAAATAAAATGTGAAATAATTCTATATACATATTACCTATTATCAGGGATCATCAATCTTTTTTTTTTTTTGAGACAGAGCCTCAAGCTGTCCCCCTGGGTAGAGTGCCGTGGCATTACAGCTCCGCCGTCATTGTTGTTTGGCGGGTCCGGGCTGGGGATTCGAACCCGCCACCTTAGGTGTATGTGGCTGGCACCTTAGCCGGTTGAGCTATAGGCGCCGAGCCAGGGATCATCAATCTTTAATAGCTTCATTGAGATAAAATTATTTAACATGTAATTCATCCATTAAAAGTGTGTAATTCAATGCTTTTTAGTAAGTTTATTCACAGATACATGCAACCATCACCATCATTATTTTTAAAACATTTTTATCACCTCAAAAAACAAAAAACTTATACCTTTTAGCTATGTCCCACACCCTTCAACACTAAGCAACCACAAAACTACTTTCTATTTTCATAGATCTGCCTGTTGGACATTATACTTAATCGGTGATGGGGTCCCAGTGTTCTCAGCAACACCATGCCCTCACATAAGCAGGGTCTGTACTGTCTCACTTTCTTACTCTCACTTACTTTAAAACATAGGAGTATGATGATTTCATTTAAATTAAATGAATAAAGCAAATTTCATATTTTATGTCCGATTTTGGAATATAATTGTGAATTTAGAATGTTTAGGCTGTCACTTTTTGTTCTTAACCCAAAATTAACTACAGCTCTAGTCCATGAACATAATTATGACACCTGTGCCATAAATCCAATTTCCCCTATTCATTATTAAGTGGTTACCTGAAATGAGATAAGAAACAATCTTTAAAAGATTTTGGAACATCACATTCCTTTTGAACTACATACAACTGTATGTTAATAAAACTATAGATAGAATTACTGACATAAATCTGTGTAAACAAAAGGTACAAATTAAGAAAATCTGTGCTTGTTTTTATTCTTTTACTATCTTTTTACTGTCTAATGCAGAACATTAGAAGTGTTTATTTATTTCCAGGTTGGTGCTAAAAACATTTTCCACTTCATCATCTATATGACCAATGAAGATGGGTGTTTCACACTTTGGTGACAGCAAATCTTCACGTCTCATGAAAATCCAGCATATTCTCTGCTTAGGTTCCACTGAGTTGTGCAGCAAATGTGTCTGTCTGCCTTTCTGTCATGACATCTGGAAGTCCCAGGACAAATCTGCAGTCAATGTATATAACCCAAAGGTTTTATACCCTGTTTATCTATGTCTACATGCCAACTTTACCTTATTTATGTACCTTTCCTTCATTTGAGCTTTACTCAGTACTAATTTTCCATTTTAATTCTGTACCCCACAAAATAAAATTCAAAGTGAGGAATAAATAAAACAACTCACCAGAAATTTATTCATTTTTGTTATCCTAAGAAATACACCAAACAATATAGAAACATCACTGGAAGAGAAGACAAATGGAGTAGATTAACAAGAGAATGGCTGTTGCTTGGTCCTAGATTCTCCAATCCTCAACTATCAACACATTAACTTGAAAAGACAAGGAAAAAAATGGTGAAGACTTTGTTAAACTGTTTGATGAAAGTATTTCAAATTGTATATAAAACCAGCACACTGTACCCCATAATTACATTAGTGTACACAGCTATGATTTAATAATAAATAAATAAATAAATAAAAACACTTAGCCTCCCTAGGGGCAAATAGCTTTTTTAAAAAAAGCATAGTATGTTTTTTCCTCCATTTTAATGCCTCTACGATTAACAAACATTCAAAATAACTAACTTCCAAATGAAAAACCTCTAATAGAAGCATCCAAATTAAAAATGAAGCATTTTAACTGATTGGACATGAAATCCAGTAAGAAACCTCCCTTTCCCCCACATCTAAGAAAAACCACCACCAATTCCTTTGGAGAGAAGTGATGATATTAACAGTACTTGGCTCTCACTTATCAGCATCCAGCCATCCCTGGTTCATGATATGTAAATTAGTGTTACAGTTCCAATTACCAAACATGCCCTGCCATCTTCTTTACTACATTTCAGCTTGGTAAGGCACCTGCAACAATGCAGTTTGGAAAACGAGCCATGAAGAACAGCCTGCCTAAAGAATTAACCATACATTATGGGTCTGCTACTTGAGGATACTAATGGAAATGTAAAGTTCCAAAAGGTATTCGTTTTTCTTCTCTCCAAGTTACTATCAATTACTTGCCAAAAAGTAAGTAGAGGAAGGTGACAACTACGTACATGAAACCTTCCTAGAGCTAAAAACTAACTAAACAAAATACATACTACAGTGGAAAAAGCACTGACTCTCATTTGAATTTTATTTGTGGCTGCAAGCAACTGCAGAACAAGAGGAACAATTTTAATGTACTGAGGGTTTAGTGATTTCCATTAAGATACTATTAAAATTCACATTTTTTCCTAAGAGTTTTACATGCTTCATTGTTAAATTTGGTGCCAAAAGCCAAGTAATAACCAAATAAGATAAACCTCAAACATACCCACTTCCAAAATTAAAAGGATCTTCAATGCATCTGTCTCTGCCTTTTCTCAAATTAGAACAAAAGTAGAAACTGAAAACATGACTATAGTAAATAGCATTACACAAGATAATTCATTTTGCTTCAGTAATTAGTCTGTTCCAAAGTATTTCTGTCCAAAATGTGTAGGAGCAACAGGATGAACTTTAGTTGAAATGGTGATCTCCCGAAACTTTTTTTTTTTTTTTTGAGACAGAGCCTCAAGCTGTCCCCCTGGGTAGAGTACCATGGCATCACAGCTCACAGCAACCTCTAACTCCTGGGCTCAAGCAAGTCTCCTGCCTCAGCCTCCCAAGTAGCTGGAACCACAGGCACCTGCCACAGTGCCCGGCTATTTTTTTGGTTGCAGCTGTCATTGTTGTTTTGGTGGGTCTGGGCTAGATTCAAACTCGCCACCTTAGGTGTATGTGGCTGGTGCCTTAGCCATTTGAGCCACAGGTGCCAAGCCCCAAACTTGAATAATAGATTTACACCATAAGGAGTAGAGAACAGACTGAGTACAATAATAATAGGTTGAAGTCCATGTTCTATAAGAACCTTTATAGCTTTAAGTACAGTATTTCCAGTGCTGAGAACTGGATACATCAGAAGGACTTTTATCCAGTAAATGTCTGGGGGAAGGGGAGAGATGACATAACGTACTTTAGCTCTTTGTGTCTCCTCATCATTCTGAATTAGGATCTTTCCAATTCAAATGGACCAACAGCAGTCTCATAAAAACTTATTCCATTGGCTCACCACTTCTCAGTATGCTGACTCCATAATTTCCCTTCTCAAATTTCACTCTATCATACTTGTACCCTGTTGGAGTGGTCACCATGTATTCTTTATATGGCTGCTGATTCGATCACTCTTCCACAAGTCTGATCAAATGATCTTCACTTCAAGTCCCCTCACTGGCCATCTTGTCCTAGATGATGGTCTGCAGCTCCCAGATCTAATCATTCCAAGGCAGCAATTTAAGTTATGTCCCAATCTGCCAGGAGAGTTCACAGTCTCCTAGGAGGGAGTTGCCGGCTAGTGCTTCACAGTTGCTACAGTCACTACTACCACTGCAGTCTTCAGAATTGAGGCTGGTGCCTCTGCAGGCCTCAAGAGTCTTCTTGTGCAGCTGGCATGCTAGAATGAGCTTGCCCTGTATGGAGAGTCAGCTTAGCCTTGGAGGCACTATTTTCCCCAGCATGATCCAGGAATGGGTCGCCAGGTTGCAGCAACTCCAGGCTTGGGGTTGAGGCAGAATTTACTTGCTGGTTGTGACAGGGCATGGAGTCCAAACCCTTTAAATCCAGGGCCATATACTGTGCCCCAGGAAGTCCCTGCTGCTACCAAACCCTAAGGATAAAAGGGAGGAGAGGGAGAAGGGAGCAAATAGTTCTTTATCCCTCAAGCCACAACAAAGATGCCACTGAAGATACATCTACTACAAAGTTAACTAGTAGAGATCAGACATACGACTTATTTGGGGGTTCATAAAACACACATTACCTATTGATTTATCAACAATTACTGTTACCTAAGGACAGTTAATAGTTTAATAACTTAAACCAAAGAAATACTGTGTCTTCACAAAATTAATGTTATAGAAATATACTTGGGCTATTTTAATTTCCCTATTAATACAGGGATTCCATACAGGGTCTCTTGAGTGTTTCCACTATAGTGTATACTACTTTTATAGACCTGATGAGCATGGAAAGCATGTATCTTGCAACCCAACATTTTTTGACCATCAGTATACAGAAGAAAAATGTCCACTACATATGTTCCTAGCAGTACACTGCTGCAATAACACTTCTTAGCCACAGGCTTCCCTTCATTCAAGCCTTGACACAGTATGCCCAGTCAATGAAATAGGATTTACCATTTGATTTGTTTTGGCCCACGGAACATTAGAGTATGTGATGCAAATACAGGTTCCTTGCCCACTGCTATTCCCTTCTTGGACACAATCATATTATGAATTAGTCTGGAACTAATCTGGTTGAGACAAGGGGCCTAGTCAAGAATCAGCACAAATTAACGGACATGTGAGTGAAGCCATCTTAAACCAACCAGCTTAAGTCAAGGTACTAGATGACTAAAACCTAACATGTGACTCAGAAGCAATAAGCATAAAGGAACTCACCAGGTGAACATGAGCCAAAATGCTGATCCTCATTACTTTGAGAAAAGGTTTCTCACAGTTAATGCTAAGTGATATACCTAAGCCACCAGAACTCAAATGTTTTCAACAAAGTTATGTAGAGGAAAAAGTCTTTTTTTTTTTTTTTTTTTTTTGAGACAGTCTCAAGCTGTTGCCCTGTCTCATGGCATCATAGCTCACGGCAACCTCAAACTCTTGAGCTCAAATTATCCTCTTGCCTCAGTTTTTCTATTTTTAATAGTCAGAGTTTCACTCTTGCTTAGGCTGGTGTCAAACTCATCAGCTCAAGCAATCCACCCGCTTCCGAGCCTCAGAGGGCTAGGATTATAGAGTGAGACACCACATCCAGCTGGGGGAAAAGTCCTAAATTTCATGTCAAATACAATCAATAAAACTTCACATCCACATGTAAACAGACATTTTGCCTCAATGAATGTAAAGTAGATGGACTTCAGTGAGGACACTGACCATAACAGAGGCCATGTGAATCACAAAAAGCAACTGCTGGCCAAGTACTGCAGCAGATACCTATAGTCCCAGGTACTTGGAGGTCAAAGTGCAGTACTACTTGAGCCCAGAATTTCAGACCAGACTGGGCAACACAGAAAGACATTCCCCCCAACACACTCACAAACAAAAAGCAATTGTTTACAGATCAATGAACTATGTTTTAAGTTTATATCACAAAATGCCTATCTGCATTAAAAAACATAAAATGTCTGTAACTTATAAGTTAACACCGTAACTGTACTATATTTTATTCACATTTTAGAAAACTGGTTTGGAGAAGTGTGATGTAGTCTAGTAAAATAAGATTCTATTATTTTCTGGCAGGATTTAAGACTTTCAATAACAGATTATATACATAATGTGCAAAACACACAGAAATTGCTGGGGATTCAAAAATGATTGAGATATTTAACAAAAGTAATTTTAAAGCAATGTTTTTCCTACAGTGACTTCAATGTCACAAAAACAGACAACCATTTCCTGTGAGTTAATTGTGGCAAAATGTGTAACACTAGTCAAAATGCCTAACATCTACAAACCATGAAATGCTAGGCAAATCACATCTCAAATCCAATTTTTTTTGCAGTTTTTGACCGGGACTGGGTTTGAACAGCCACCTCCAGCATATGGGGCCAGCGCCCTACTCCTTTGAGCCACAGGCACCGCCCCAAATCCTATTTTTTTTCCATCAGCATCTCTATATGCCCAATTTGGTGATACATTAGGTTTAAGAAACTTCCTCAGACCCTGAAAACCTTAAGGAAAAATGAAGAAAGAGGAGTGCTTAGAAACACCTACAGACAAATCCTATCAGGTATGCCATGTTTATTCCGACAACACTTTCAACCCCTTTTCTATAGGAACCATTATACACCCCTGTCTCATCTTCTCAGCCCAACTGATCTCCCCCTTCTGAAAGATGGTCTGAACCTCCCGATATCACCCAGTTTGATACTTTTAGATGAGAAATTACCAACCAAATACTGTGCACTCCAAATAATCAAAACTTGGGCGGAGCAAAGCTAAGATCTTTAGGTTTTTCTAACTTTTCTGACACTGCTCTGAGGTGCTACTGAGAAGATTTAGGTCCTTAGGGGTGTTGTGCTCCCTCAAACTTTGAAGCACCTACTTGATTCCAAAGAAAACAGGCCATCACCCAGTAAGGCTAATCTATCTATCGCTAAGAACTCACTGTCTCTAAAAACTAGGTCTTGAGTAGATGCTACACAATGAAACCAGGAGGCTCTACAGTGCAGAAATTCTGCTTAATGAAGACACCCAGACAACCCACAAATGCAAGGATCACATATGAAGACTCAGTCCGCAAACACTTAACAATTACTCATTTGGGAATTGAGAACCTTTCAAGAATATTGCTAATGCTCTCACCTAAAGATGGATAACCTGAGGCACACGCAGGTTAGTAACAGGGTCCTCCACGGCGCAAATGGACCACAAACACTCCGCGGACTTTTCAAGCTCCGCCGCCTGCAGGCCCCGCTCCCCCCGTACCCACCGCCATCTTGGATGCGACCACCCGATCCCGCAGCTTCCAGGAGCAGCTTTTGTGCCCCTGGAAGCCCCCCTCCACGTGGGGCAGCACCGTCTTGGACAGAGAGATCATGGACAACACAGCCCGAGTCGCTGCTTCATAGCACCGGCAAGTGTACGGCTCGTACCTGCACGCCAGGCCCCGCCACCCACGTTTCTGCTCCCAACAGTGGGAGACACATGCCGCTTCCTAAGTTCCTCTGAGGCCCGCGGACTACCCATTTACCCTCGCACCAACCTTCAGAGACGCAAAATACAATCTCTGGTTAGCGGAGCAGCAGCAACTGGTGAAAAAGCAAAATCCAGAATTTCCGACAGAAAAATGGCGGGAGGAGGCGGAGCTGCGCATGCGCAGAAGGAACGCAGATGAGCCCTTTCCTGGGTCCGGGGCTGGTGATGTGATTCCTGGGTGATACTACATTTCCCACGGCTCACTGAGCATCTCTGAGAGGCGCAAACTGAAGAAATGTCCTTTATTTTCCCAGTAGGAATCCTGTTACTGGAGACCAGGACCTATCCTTCGGGAATAGTTCCTACCAGAAGACAGCTATGTGGCATGCAGTGTCCTTATTAAATCTTAGACAACCTGGGATCTTGTGCCAATAGGGAAATTCAAATGTGGGCTATACTGTTGCAGAGCCCGCAGTCTATTTTTTTTTCTCTTATTTTTACTCTAAAACAGAACCAGAGACGACCGGTTTTTGTTTTTGGCCGGGGCTGGATTTGAACCCACCACCTCCGACACATAGGGCCAGCTCCCTACTCCTTTGAGCCACAGGCACCGCCTTGGTTTTTGCAGATATATTCTTGTATTGTTGTTTTTATTGTTGAAAACAGAGTCTCAGAGTCTCACTCAGTAGTCCTGGGGTTGAGTGTGTGGTGTTATAGCTCACAGTAACCTAAAATTTGGGTTCAAGTGATCCTCTTGCTTCAGCCTCCTGAGTAGCTTCCACTTCACAGGAGCCCACCACAAGGCCAGGCTATAATTTTAGAGGCAAAAATCTGTCTCTTGCTCACACTGGTCTCAAAATCCTGAGCTCAAGCAATCCACGGCCTCTGCCTCTCACAGTGTTAGGATTACAGACATGAGCCACCGGGCCTGGCCTTACAGATGTATTCTAAAGCTGAAAAACATTATATCTCATTTTTAGTTTTTTTTTTTTGTTGTTTTTTTTTTTGAGACAGAGCCTCAAGCTGTCCTCCTGGGTAGCGCTGTCGAGTCTCCTGCCTCCACCTCCCAAGTAGCGGGGACCACAGGCCACCGGCCACAATGCCTGGCTATTTCTTGGTTGCAGCCTCATTGTTGTTTGGTGGGCAGGGCTAGATTTGAACCCTACACCTTAGGTGTATGTGGCTGGCACCTTAGCCACTTGAGCCACAGGCGCTGAGCCTTTACTTTAAATTTTATAAAAAACAACAAATTAATATGGTAACTCTCTTCCAACACACTAAAAGATATTTGTTCCCAACCACTAATCTACATCTTCAATGTACATCTTCAATGATTTTATTATTCAATTGGAAAAACTTGCTCCAATATATATAATGGAATAAAACACCAAGGTCACAGGATAGGTCATTCTATATAATTTTTGTGCCAATTTACTCTCCAGTGTCTGGCCACTTTTTTCTTTTTTTTGAGACAGAGTCCCACTGTGTTGCCCTTGGCACAAGGGCCACGGCATTTAGCTAACAGCAACTTCCAACTCTTGGGCTTAAGCCATCCTCTTGCCTGAGCCTCGCAACTAGGTAGGACTACAGACACCCACCATAATGCCCAGCTATTTTTTGATTGTTGTTGTTTTAGCAGGCCCTGGCCGTGCTTGAACCCACCAGCCTTGGTGTATGTGGCTGGCACCCTACTCACTGAGCTATGGGGCAGAGCCAATGTCTGGTAACTTTTTACCCAGACTTCCAGTTACATCAATTCATCCATCCATCAATCAAAATTTTAGTTATTTTTTTGTGTGTATGAGATATGTCAGCAGCTCCTATTAACCAGAATGGCCATTTCATGTAGGGCACTGCAGGTCTGGCCCTAAAAAAGGTCAGATGAGCCTATGCTGACATCTGGAGATTATTCACTTATCAGAACCTACTGTTATTAGATAAGTAGGTCTTGGAAGTGAATAATCTCCAGATGTCAGCATAGGCTCATCTTAAACTCTATGGTACTAAGTCAAAGATCGAGGACACTCTGTGCACCCAGTGCAGTGTTGACTAATTATAAATTTAGCCTAGAGTAAAAATGCTTTGAAGATATAACCACTTTAAGATAGCAGGATATTGTGTAACCTTGTAACCTATGAGGAGGAATCTGTTTAACGTATATGTGGGATAATTTTAATCTCCCACCTTCCATTCACTCTTTTAATAAAAACTAGGAATCTGAGCAAAAGCAGTTTTGTGAAGTATTGTAAGCCTTGTCAGAAACTTAAGCTGCCTTGGATAAGCTGGCAAACCAGAACCTGCAGAACAGGAAAAACCTCCTGTATGGAACTCTGATTGCACTGTTGTTCACCCAAGCAGATCGGGTTAATAGCCCTCAGTGCAGGGGAACAATTCTAAGGTTACGTGTATGATAAATCATGTCTCACCACATCTCACAGCGGGTGACTTCCAAAGCTGCAAGAAAAACAGAACCGTTAAGCTTAATTCCTATAACTAAATAAGTGCTTGTAAGAATAAATCACCCCCTTGCTCCATCTATTGAACTTTAACTTTATAGAAATGAAGTTCGGAATGCATGGTTGCTCAAAATATAATGTAGTTGTTTTTAAGTAGTTATTTTAGTTTTTTAGATTTGGTGTTTCCTTTTAAGGTTGGAATCAGAATAGAGAATGTTAATTATAGATTATTGATTAATGTGGTGTACTGTATTAATGTCATTTACTGATTATAAAAGGTTTTTGGAAATAAAGATGATTGCTACTTGCTACCCATGAGCAGTAGTCTGTTTCAAGCTTTCATACAATTTTAGGCGCAGACTTACACCTGGGGCGAGGCTCTCTCTGTTCTCTTACAGAACCTCCCACCAACACGTATACTATGATGATTAATGACATTACTGATGCTTAGTCTTTCTGTGAGAATATAAATGTAACAAAGGAAAACAAGAGGGCAGAACAGTTCTTTAAGGATATATCTTCACTGTTCTCTGGAATTGCTGGCTTTTCTGTAAATAAAAGTGAAACTGTTGATCTATTATCCACTTTTCTGTTGATGGCCTTTCTCTTTAGACAGGGAAATGTCAGGCTTGAGATGTGAAGTCGAGGATGAAGTTTGTCAGTGGGGAGACAGGGTGTTAGAGGCTTGATTTGCCCAAGACCTATCTCTAGTTTTCTCTTTCCTAATGCATGTGCTGCCTTGTTCAAATTCTTGCATACTTTCTGACCCTACAGTCGTCCCTCAGTGACTCTATTCTGCAGATCTAGGAAACTCTGTCTTGATCTTTCCAGAGCCCTCTTTTCTTAGACTTGGAATCCCTAGCTTCCCTTCCTCCCACTCCTGGATCCCAAGTCTCTCTCTTACACCTCTTGGTAAGGATGGCTGGAAATCCTTTAAATACAGGATGATTGGCAGATGACAGTCACTGCCTAATATTCTGCTAGTTCTCCCACACTAGGAGTCACTTTCCTGCATCATCTTCCCATCCAAGAGGGTCCTTGGCTTCCCAGGAAAGAATTCAGGAGCAAACTAACAGGCTGAAGTGAAAGTGAAATTTATTCACAAACTATAGAAAGTGAGAAAGTCTACACCACATACAGAGTAGGGACTAGCCCTCCCTACAGAAGAGAACTGGCCCCTTGAAGACAATGACCAGCCCCATGTTGAGGAGAACTAGCCCCCTGGTTCCTGTTACCTTTCTACTTAAGCAACAGGCTAAACAAGAAGAGGAATATTCATGAAAAGGGGTTGTGTTTCTTCACCATCTTGGTCCTAACTTGTTGGAACTTGCCCTCCCTTCATCTTGTTTTCATCAGGGTAATTAAAAACATTAGAGACTTCCTGATTCCATAAGGCAGTCCTACAGCAATGTCCAAATATCAGCTTCAGTAATTTGGTTCCTGAACTACTAATTATCAGTTTCCTGCCTCAGGAGCAATCAGGCAAGAGAAAGAAATAAGTCATATAAATTGGAAAAGAGTAAGTCAAATTGCCCATCTTTGCAGATGATGTAATTTTATATATTGAAAATCCTAAATATTCTACAAAAAAAACTCTCAGAATTGATAAATAAATTTGATAAAGTTGCAGGACACAAAATCACCATGGAAACATCAACAGCATTTCTATACACCCACCAATAATGAACTAGCTAAAAAAGAAATCAAGAAAGCAATTCTGTTTACAATGACTGCAAAACATAAAATAAAATACCTACAAATAAATTTAACCAAGGATGTAAAGGACTCTACAAGAAAACTATGAAGCATTGACCAAAGAAATCAAAGAGGATACAAACAAATGAAAAAGCATTCCAAGCTCATGAATTCAAAGAACTAATGTTGTTAAAATGACCACTCTTTCTAAAGCAATCTACAGATTCATTGCAATCCTTTTCAAAATAACCAATGGCATTCATCACAAAAATCTAATAAAAAAACCTAGGCTCAGCGCCCATAGCTCAGAACTTTGGGCGCCGGCTACATGCACCAGGGCTGGTGAGTTCAGACCTGGCCCAGGCCTGCTAAACAACAATGACAATATCAACAAACAAACAAGAAAAAAGCCAGATGTTATGGCAGGCCTGTGTTGTCCCAGCTACTTGGGAGGCTGAGGCAAGAGAATCTCTTAAGCCTAAGAGTTTGAGGTTGCTGTGAGCTGTGACACCATAGCTCTACCAAGGGCAACATAGTGAGACTCTGTCTCAAAAAAAAAAGGAAAGAAAAAGAAACCTAAAATATGTAAGGTACCACAAATGACCCTGAATAGCCAAAGCAATACTAAACAAAAAGAACAGAGCTGGTGGTATCACACTACCTGACTTCAAAATATTGCTACAAAGCTATAGTGACCAAAACAGCATGGCATTGCTACATAGTATAAAAATAGATAAAGAGACTAGTGGAACAGAATAGCAAAAACAGAAATGAATCTCTATAAGGGGGGGAAATAAAGTTCATGTGCAGTTTGCACATAGGGCACTGCAGGTTAGGCCATAACAAGGCCAGATGAGTCTATGATAACATCTGGAGATTATTTATTCACTTCTAAGACCTACTGTCATAGATTAGTTAGGGACTTGAACTGACATCTGGAGATTATTTATTCACGTCCAAGGCCTACTGTCCCAGTTTGCACATGAACTTTATGTCCACCCTGTACTTACAAGCAACTGCTTTTCAACTAAGGTGCCAAGAACATATATTGGGGAAAAAGACGCTGTCTTAAATAAATGTTTTTAAGAAAACTGGTTATCCATAGGCAGAAAAATAAAATGGACACCTATCTCTCACCATATAAAAAAATCAACTCAAAGGCCAGGTGTGGTGGCTGACACCTGTAATCCCAGAACTCTGGGAGGCTGTGGTGGGTGGATTGCCTGAGCTCCCAAGTTCAAGATCAACCTGAGCCAGAGCCAGACCCCACCTCTAAAAATAGCCAGGCACTTGGCAGGCGCCTGTAGTCCTGGCTACTTGAGAGGCTGAGACAAGAGAATTGCTTGAGCCCAAGAGTTCGAGGTTGCTGTGGCACTCCACCAAGGGTGACAAAATGAGACTCTGTCTCAAAAAAAAAAAATCAACTCAGAATGAATTATAGGCTTAAATGTAAATCTGCAAATTATACAGGGTCAGACAATTAAGTTCATGAACACATCTTAGAAAAAGATTGCTGAATATCACTATGATCACCTTTGACATACTCCTCTTAGGAAGTAATACACTGATGCCCGCCCCTAGTCCATCCTTCAGAGCAATTTTGGAACTCTTTTTCTGGAATGACCATTAAAGCCGTTGTCATATGGCACACAAACACATGGAACAACAATAATGAATGCAACTCAGTAAGATACTGCCACACATTGACACAAACAGCTGTGAGGCTCTGATATGACAGGGTTATGAAACCTTACCTAGTTGTTTTTGCAGTGCTACCAATGTACATACACAGTGAACGTAATTGTCAGATTTCTCATGATGATAGTTCTGATGGTCATTCCAGAAAGAGTTCCAAAATTGCTTTGAAGGGTGGGCTTGGCTCTAGCATTGGTGGATAGTTTCCCAAGGAGGGGCACTTTAAAAATGACCACAGTGCTGGCTCGGCGCCTTTGGCTCAAGCGGCTAAGGCGCCAGCCACATAAACCTGAACTGATGGGTTCAAATCCAGCCTGGACCCACCAAACAACAATGACAGCTGCAACCAAAAAATAGCCAGGCGTTGTGGCGGATGCCTGTAGTCCCAGCTACTTGGGAGGCGGAGGCAGGAGAATAGCTTGAGCCCAGAAGTTGAAGGTTGCTGTGAGCTGTGATGCCATAGTACTCTACCCAGGGTGACAGCTTGAGGCTCTGTCTCAAAAAAAAAAAAATGACCATAGTGCTACTCAGCAAAGAGGTATGCAGCACTTCTTCTACGTAGGATGAGTTCACAAACTTAATTATCAGACCTTATAAAACTACTAGAAAAAAATAAGGGAGATGCTTCAGAACAGTGGCTTGTTTGTTGGGTTTTTATACCACTTCTATTCAACATTACACTGGAAGTTTTAGCCAAAAAAAAAAAAAAACATAGAACAAAAAGAAACCAATGGTCTCCAGGTGGGGACTAAAAGCCTATAATGACATTACTTTCTATATAAATATTTCTAAGGAACTGCAAAGACAAACTACATCTATTAGGTCATTAAATATGAAATGTCTGATTTTGAATCAAATGCTTAGTTTATTATATCCCAAACAAGAAGCAGTATAATTAATCAAAGTATGCACCTAAACTATCAACACAGTTTTGCCATCTTAGTGGTAGTTCATTTATGCCAGAAGCAAAAAAGCCTGGAGAGCAAGTGGCAATGAAATCACAAAAGGCATTTCCCACAGCTTGTTGAGAATTGAATAATTTTCCTTGCAAGAAGTGGTCCAAAGCCTGGAAGAAGTGGTAGTCAGTTGGTGCAAGGTCTGGTGAATATGGTGGTTGACAGAGAGTTTCCAAGTCCAGCTTCTGTCGTCTGAGCAGTGTTTGTGTGATATGTGGGCGAGTGTTGTCTTGCAAGAGAATTGGCCTATCTCTATTGACCAATCTCAGCTGCTTTACTGCAAGCATCTGCATCATTTCGTTCAATTGGTTGTAGTAGACATCCGCTGTAATCGACTGACCAGGTTTCATGAAGCTGTAGTGGATAATACCAGCAGTGGACCACCAAACAGACACCATTAGCTTTTTTTGATGCATATTTGATTTGGGACTGTGTTTTGGTACTTCATCTTTATCCAACCATTGCACCAAATGCTTGCGATTGTCAAAAAGAATCCATTTTTCATCATATGTAACAATACGGTGTAAAAATGGTTCGACTTTATGTCGTGACTTATGTCGTGACAGCAAAGAAAGGCAAGTTTCCAGATGATTTCTCTTCTGACATTCATTTAACTCATGCGGAACCCATCTATCCAGTTTCTTTACTTTAACAATTTGTTTCAAATGGTCCAAAATTGTTGGAATTGTAACATCAAACCTCGCTGCTAATTCCCGTGTAGGTTGAGATGGATTTGCTTCCACTACAGCTTTCAGTTCATCATTATCTACCTTGGTCTCAGGTCGTCCACGTGGCTTGTTTTCAAGATTAAAATCACCAGAACGAAACTTCTCAAACCAACGACTGTACCGTGCGTTCATTAGCCACATCCTTCCCAAACACTTCATTGATATTTCGAGCTGTCTGTGCTGCACTGGTTCCACGACGAAACTCATATTCAAAAATAACACGAATTTTTGACTTGTCCATGGCTTCGCAAAAATTGGTCTAAAAAAAATGCAAAAGAGAATCACGAGGCAAAACATGTGTTTCAAAGAGTTAGGATGTACCTTCACAATACAAATAAAACAAGCTATCTCTTTGTTATTGTCAAGGTGAAATAACAAAGAGATAGCAACTATCAAACTTCATACTTAAGGAAATCGGACATTTCATACTTAACCAATAACAAGTGAGTTCAGCAAGGTTGGATAATTCAATATCAGTATTTTAAAAACAGAATCTACATACACTAGCAATAAAAATTCTCAACATGAAATGAAGAAATAGGCTCGGCACCTGTGGCTCAAGTGGCTAAGGTGCCAGCCACGTACACCTAAGGTGGCGGGTTCTAATCCCCAGCCCGGGCCCGCCAAACAACAATGATGGCTGCAACCAAAAAATGGCCAGGCATTGTGGCGGGCGCCTGTAGTCCCAGCTACTTGGGAGGCGGAGGCAAGAGACTCGCTTGAGCCCAGGAGTTGGAGGTTGCTGTGAGCGTGATGCCATGGCACTCTACCCAGGTGGATAGCTTGAGGCTCTGTCTCACAAAAAAAAAAAAGAATGACATTGAACCTATTATTAAATTTTAAGACATTTGTTTTTTAGCCTTCTCAACTTATAAAAATTGCTATACACATATTATTTATACAGTCATTCTTCTCTTCTTCCCTTTTAAGTTCAGTTAACTCAAGTTTATCAATTTTCCTAAGAAATTATCCCATTTGAAACTTAATTACTTAAATTCCCCTCAACATTTTAAATTATATATATAAATATAATATGTATGATTTCTTAAGCACTTCAGAAGCCTGACAGGGCAAACTCACAAACCTAACAAGCAAAATATTCCTAAGCTTTTATGCAACGCTTACAAGATGAATAATTCAAACTTAGAGACATACTAAACAATATTTTCTTAAAATACTCCAATTCTATTCACAAACTTCGTTAGATGTGCTGACACCGGCCAACTTAAAACCGCAAAAGAAAATCAGTTCCACGGTTACAATTGAAATCACAAGTCAGATTGCTTGATGTACCGAATTCTCTCTTGAAGTAATGAACACACTCAAATTAACTTGATCATTGTAAAACTTTCTCTAAATTTAACACTAAATATTAACATTCTGGGTTTACTTTATTTTCTTTATGCTTATTACTAAACCTTTCCTCTATGGTGAAGTTGCTTGAGCAGTAGAGTTTTTACCATCTTACATGGGCTAATAGAAATGCCCAGAGGGACGAGATTACTTAGATTCAACATAAAGCCACAAGTGGACATGCTGAGTCCTCTCTTGCTTTTGAATTCAATCTGTATGTTAATAGGACCCCTAAGACCATATTTTTCAGCTGGGATTTAGTTTTACAGTCCTTGTCTCCTTGGCATTTTAAATTCTTCATCCTTATCAAATTTTCTCTCATGAATTAGATAAACGGCAGTGTGTGCTTCCAACCAGATTCCAGCTAAATCCCCTCGCCTTTGACCTGGATGTCTTTCTCCTCCCCCAATGAAACATCAGACCCAATTCTTCATTCTTTTCTAGATTTCATGTCTGGACGTAGGCCATAATTAAAATGTCATTTTAAGGAAAATAGCTATTATTGTTTTTGTTACACAATTTTCAAAATAATTTTATTGTTTTTCCTCAAAATAATTTAAATAACAAATTTTACAATCCTAAAAGACAGCAAGTCTTTTTTTTTTTTTTTTTTTTTGAGACAGAGCCTCAAGCTATCCCCCTGGGTAGAGTGCTGTGACTTTTACAGCTCACAGTAACCTCCAACTCCTGGGCTCAAGCAAGTCTCCTGCCTCAGCCTCCCAAGTAGCTGGGACTTACAGGCGCCCACCACAATGCCTGGCTATTTTTTGGTTGCAGCCATCATTGTTGTTTGGCGGGCCGGGCTGGATTCAAACCCACCACCTTAGGTGTATGTGGCT
>CAUYTI010091768.1:0-11365 GCA_963575145.1 Galago senegalensis | reverse complement strand
GGCTAAGGCGCCAGCCACGTACACCTAAGGTGGCGGGTTCGAATCCCCATCCCGGACCCGCCAAACAACAATGACGGCTGCAACCAAAAAATAGCCGGGCGTGTGGCGGGCGCCTGTGGTCCCAGCTACTTGGGAGGCCAGAGGCAAGAGACTCGCTTGAGCCCAGGAGTTGGAGGTTGCTGTGAGCTGTAATGCCACAGCACTCTACCCAGGGGGACAGCTTGAGGCTCTGTCTCAAAAAAAAAAAAAAAGAAAAAAGAAAATCAATTGACCATAGGGATAATGATTTCTTGATTCTTAATTCTCTTTCATCCATATGTATACTTGTCTTTACACAAGTACCATGCTGTCTTGGTTACTATAGTTTTGTGGTAGGTTTTGAAATCAGGAGATATAAATCTTTAACTTTGTTCTTTTCTCAATATTGTTTTGGTTATTCTTCTTTGCATTCCATATAAATTTTAGAATCAGCTTGATGATTTTTGCAAAAACATTGCTGGAATTTATGCCAGGGTTTGCATAGAATCTGACATGAATTTAGGTAGTGTTGTCACCTTAATAATATTGAGTCTTCCGGTCCGTGAGCATGTAATATTTTCGCCATTTATTTAGATCTTTACTTTCAGCAATACTGCATAGTTTTTAGTGTACATGTCTTGAACATTAGGGGGGCTAAGTTTATTCCTAAGTATTTTATTTGTTTTCATGCTCCTGTGTAATTGTTTTCTTTAATTTTGTTCTCAGATTGTTGCTAGTATATAGAAATACAATAGTTTTTTTGTATATTTATGTTGTGTATTCCTTAGAATTTTCTACATACAGGACTATGCTGATTGTGGAAGCAGTTTTACTTCTTCCTTCCCAATGTACAGTTTCCTTCTTTTTCTTTCTTTCCTCTCTTCCTTCCTCTCTCTTCCCTCCTTCATCTCTTTGCCTTATTGTACTGGTTAGAAACTCTGGGGCAAAATTGAATATCTGTGATGAGAGTAAATATCTTTCTCTTAGGAGAAAAGTGTAGACTCATTCTTTTCAATGGTAAGTGTGATTCTAGTTCAAAGGGTTTTTTTTTTTTTTTTTTTTTTTAGACAGAGTCTCACTTTGTCACCCTTGGTAGAGTGCTAGTGGCATCATAGCTCAGAGCAACCTCAGACTCCTGAGGTTGGATGTGAGCTGAAGAAATTCGCTTGCCTCAGCCTCCCGAGTAGCTGGGCCTACAGGCACCCGCCACAATGCCCCAGCTATCTTTAGAGGTGGGATATTGCTCTAGCTCAGGCTGGTCTTGAACTTAAGAGCTCAGCTTCCCAGAGTGCTGGGATTACAGGTGTGAGCCACCACACCTGACCCTGTTTTTGTCGTCGTTGTTTGTAAATGAGAGTTACCTTCTATTCCTAGTTTGTTGAGAGTTTGTTTTTAAATCATAAATGCATATAGTCAGCTGCTTTTTTTGTTACTATGGAGATTTCCATGTGGTTTTTGGTCTTTTATCTATTAATCAAGAGCATTGCATTAGTTGATTTTAATGTACTACTAGAATAAACTGCTTGATTATGTTGTATAGTCCTTCTTATATGTTTTTATATTGAGTTTGCTAATATTTTGTTTTTATGTTTATAAAAGATATTGGTTAGTATAATTTCTTTCTTGTGATGGCTTTGGTATTAGGGTTAAATTGGCTTCACTGAATACGTTGGGAAGGGTGCCCTCCTCTTCTGTTTTTAAGAAGAGTTTGTGAAGGATTAGTACTTTTTCTTTAAATAATATTTAGAGTTCACCAGTGAAAACTGTCTTGGCCTGGGATTTTTATTTTGGGAAGATTAAAAAAAAGACTCTTTTTTAGAACAGTTTGAGATTTACATAAAAATTGAGAAGATAGTATGGAGAGTTCCCATATACTTTGTAGCTTTATAGTTTCCCTGTAATTAACATATTATATTCATAGAGTGCATTTATTATAATTAATAAACCAATACTGATATAGCATTATTAGCTGAAATCCAAAAACTGTATTCAGAGGTCTTTAGTTTTTACCTAATGTCCTTTCTCTGGTCCAGGATCCCATTCAGCATGTCACATTACCTTGCAGCCATGTCCCCTAAACGTCCTCTTGGCTGTGATGGTTTCTCACTGTCATGTTGCTGACCATGACAGTGTTCTTCAGTTGGGATTTTTCTGATGTTTTTCTCATGTTTAGAGTTGAGTTCTAGGTTTTGTGGAGGAAGACCACAGTGGTAAATGGCCATTCCCATCATTTGGTAACAAAAGTACATACTATCAACATGAATTGTCACTGCAGATTTTGACCTTGACCACCTGACCAAGCCAGTATTTGTTAGAATTTTCTACTGTAAATTTAGTCTTTTATCCTCCGTTTTCTATACTGTGTATACACTCTTGGGCCTACATGAGGAGGGTGGAGTGGTGTGCTGAGCCCTTGAGGGGGAGTCCCTATATATCAAATTGCTGTGCACAGGAGAGTTGTCTCTTCTCCCCATTTATTTGTTCATTTATTTATATTAGTATGTACTCATGAATATTTATTTTATGCTTTTGGTTATAATTCAGTACTATCTTATTTATTTTGTTGCTCAAATTATTTTGCTTTGACCATTGGGAGCTGTGCCCTTTTTGACATACCCCAGTAATTTTCAGAAGTAAAAGATTTTTATTGTTCTATAGATACTTCTGAAAAGAGATTTAATTGAGAAAATATAGAAAGCATTTGAGAGTTTCATCTCCAGAGAGCAGGTAAATCTGAGTAGAGGTGGGGTCAAAGCCCCCCTCTTGAAGGCTCAAAGCTGAGAATAGTTAGCATATGGAATCATCAGTAAAACACGCAAAAGTGATAAGGAAAAGGAAAAAACCTGCACTCCCCCAAGCAGAGGGGGTGGAATTTCAGAAGAGAGGCAGGGGCGTACCAGTACCAGGTGGCTCTCTCCCTCTCCTTCCATTTCATCTTTATTATTATTATTATTCTTTTTTAAGACAGAGTCTCTACTATGTTGCCCTGGGTAGAGTGCTGTGACATCACAGCTCACAGCAACCTCAAACTCTTGGGCTTAAGTGAATTCTCTTGCCTCAGCCTCCCAAGTAGCTAGGACTACAGGGCCTGCCACAACGCCAGCTATTTTTTGTTGCAGTTGTCGTTGTTTAGCTGACCCAGGCTGGGTTCGAAACTCCAGGCTTAGTGTATGTGGCCGGCGCTGTAACCACTGTGCTACAGGTGCCAAGCCTCCATTTCATCTTTTAACACAGCTCCAAGCTCAGAACAAGCAAGAGCCCCACCTACTCAACAGAACGGCCAGCTCTTCTCTGTTTGCTGCTCCTCTGTGGCACTGGCACCAGCTGCACGGGCCTCCGTGATGGGGACCCAGTTTGTGCTCCTGAGGACCAGGGCTAGAGCCCTGACCCCTTGTTTCTTCCGTTCCCCTCAGAGAAAGATTACACTTGACAGACTTTTCCCATCCCCCAAACTCTGGACTCCTGCTGGTGGGATGAAGTCACTGACAGGAGTCCTGGGAGCCACCAGAACAGCAACCCTCTCTTGTGCTCTGGGAGGTCCATCCCTGGGACTCCCCCCATCCTCAGGCCTAGGATGGGGACAGGAGGAAGTTTGCTGTGCAAGGAAAAAGCCTATTGAGACTTTCTCCACCCATGCCGGTCTTACTGAAGCCCCTGCCACCACCACTCTGAACTTTGCCTTCCCAGACCCGGCTCATCCATCCAGTCTGCCCCCAAGGACTGCTGGTACAGCTGTGGGCCTGTGCCCCAGAGGGTCCTAATTCCAGATGGTGGGCATAGAAACCTACCTTCCCCACACCGGGAGGTCAGTAGAGGTGGGGGCTACAGGAGGCAGGCAGGGCAGGAAAGGTGGGACACGTCACATCTACGGAAAGGTGTCCAAAGGACAAGCTAAGCAAGGGGAAGGAGGAGGGCCACAGTGGCCAGAGAGAAGGAAAAAGGAAGAAGGCAAGGGCAGGGTAGGTGGGGGAGGGTCTCATACCACCCTGTGGTTGAGCGTCTCACCAGGAAGGCATTCTCCAAGTGGTGGATTGGCGTTGCAGTTCTTAGCCCCACACTTGTTGATCTCCCTCTAGGTAGCGGGTGCTACAGCTCGTGGGTGTTCTTCCCAGGCCCTCCTTGTCACTGACATGCTCCGTGAACACCATCTCCTCCTGGATGATGTATGTGGTACATAGGTCCCTCTCTTCATGTTCATGATTAGCTCCCAGAAGATGTGTGTGAGCAGCACAATGGTGGTGTTGAGCTTTGTGGTGGTGTCGAGCTTGGTGGTGGTGACGTCAGTGGTGGCATTGAGCTTGGTGGCGTCGAGCTTGGTGGTGGCGTTGGGCCCCGTAGTGTTAAGCTTAGTGGTGGTGGCATTGGGCTTGGTGGTGTTGAGTTAGGTGGTAGTATTGAGCTTAGTTGTGGCATCGGACTTGGTGGTGGCATTGGGCCCAGTGATGTCGAGCTTAGTGATGGTGTTGAGCTTGGTGGTGGTGTTGAGCTCAGAGGTGGCACTGAGCTTGGTGGGGTGTCAGGCTTGGTGGTGTCAAGCTCAATGGTGGCTTCAGGCTTGGTGGTGGTATGGAGCTCGGTGGTGGCATTGGGCTCAGTGGTGTCGAGCTCAGTAGTGGTGTCAGGCATGGTGGTAGCACTGGGCCCCGTGGTGTTGAGCTTGGGGTGGCATTGGGTTCAGTGGTGGCATCAGGCTTGGTGGTAGCATCAGGCTTGGTAATTTTGAGCTCAGTGGTGGTATCAGACTCGGTGATGGTGTCAAGCTCTGCAGTGGCATCAGGATTGGTGGTGTCGAGCTCAGTGGAGGTGTTGGGCTCATTGGTGTTGAGATCAGGGATGGTGTCAAGTTCGGATGTGGTATCAAGCTTAGTGATGGCATTGGGCTTGGTTTTGAGCTCAGTGGTGGTTATTGCACTTGGTAGTGGCCTTGGGCTTGGTGGTGGCATCGGGCCCAGTTGTGTTGAGCTCAGTGGTGGCTTCAGGCTTGATGGTGGAGTCGAGCTTGGTGGTGGTGTTGACTCTGGTGGTGTCATTGAGTTCAGTGGTAGCATTGGGCTCGGTGGTGTCGAACTTGGTGATGGTTTGGGGCTTGGTGGTGTTGAGCTCAGTGATGGTGCAGGCTCATTGGTGGCATCGGGCTAAGTGGTGATGTTTGGAACAGTGGTTTTGAGCTCAGGGGTGTTGAGCTTGGTAGTGTTTTGGGCTTGGTGCTGGTGTTGGACTTTGTGGTGTTGAGCTCGGTGTTGTTGAGCTCAGTGGTGGTGTCAGACATGGTGGTGCTGAGCTCTGTGGTGGTGTTGGGAATGGTGGTGTTGGGCTCAGTGGTGTAGAGTTTGGTGGTGTTTTGGGTTCAGTGGTGGCATTGAGCTTGGTGGTGTTGAGCATAGTGGTGTTTTTGGCTTGGTGTTGGTGTTGGACTTGGTGTCAGGCTTGGTGTTGTAGAGCTCAGTGGTGGTGTCAGACTTGGTGGTGGCACTAGGATTGGTGGTGTTGAACTTGGTGGTGTTTTGGGCTTGGTGCTGGTGTTGGACTTGGTGGTGTCGAGCTCAGTGGTGGTGTCAGACTTGGTGATGGTATCAGGCTCGATGGTGTTCAGCTCGGTGGTGGCCTTGGGCCCAGTGGTGACGTTGAGCACGATGGATAGCAATTGTCCAGGGAGATATCCTGGTAGGCGGTCAGTCCTGGCTGGAAGTGGTGGGTGACGTCTGCAAGTTGCTGCTGCTAAACTGGGGCACAGGGATGTTGAAGTGCTCAGAGTTCTTTTAGAGGTCAGTTTTCACATCCTCCTCCAGCTCTGTCTGAGTTCGGACTTGAGAGGACAGGCAGTCCTCACAGAGCACACCACAGTGGAAGTTATCTCGGGCCAGCTGAGCCAGGAAAAGTATCTGTAGGTGCAGACTGAGGCAGACCCCAGGTCCACAAGCAGCACGACCATGACCATTGTCGGGTAGCACACACTGCGATGGAGGCGGCTGCTCCTCCTTAGCCAGCATCAGCAGGATCTCAGCAGCTTTGGCCAGAGCTGACTCTAAAGTGTTATTTGCTTTGTCGGCCTTGATGCTTGTCAGTGCAGGCTGCAAACAAACTGATCTTTACCATAACCACGTCCACCCCGCAACTTCTGCCCCTGCAGCCTCTACCTGTGCCGCCTGTCTGTGCCACTGTGGAAGTTTCCCCAGTCATTTTTTTTAAGGCACTTGCTTGCTTTCTGAAACTACAAAATGCTCCAGATCATCTTGTATATTCTCTGCTCTAGTCCTATGGTCAAGTCACGTTTCCAAGGAGCATTGGGTTCATTTATTGGAGAAAGGGTATTAGAAACCAAGAGCTGGGTACTACGTGTGCTTGTTGCTTCTGATGTATAATTACTTTTCTCAGTTGGCAGAGCAAGGCCATGTGTATATACTAACCATAAAGATATGTGGTTATTGAATATATGGTTTGTATGGACACATATATTTAACACACCTATAGATAGTTCTATACATAACCAAACGTGTCCATATGGTTTTTCCTTCATTCTCTTTTTTCCATGTTAAGTTAAACATGGATTCATACAGATATCTCTAACTTTGATCTGTCACCACATAGATCATTCTAGCCTCCTCCCTTTGCTTGTCTGTAATCTATCCTACCAGCCACCCATTTACTTACTTGTTCAATTCCAATATACATGTACCGCAGTATCACAATTGTTAACTTGTGCTCCTGTGGGAAACAACTTTACCCACTAGAGTACAGTGCCTTTAGTCTTAGAGACTTCACTCCTTTGCAAAGTTAGTTAAGTCAAAAACTCTTTCCACACTCCCTTCAGGGAGGCCATCTCATACCTTTGTAATACAGTTAGATCCTTTTGTCCCACATTGCGTTCCATCCTGGGATCCCCCAGCCTCAAAATAGTATTTAACATTTTCATGCATTAAGCCTCACTCCTTGTGCTGAGTTCAGTGGTTTTGATAATGTGTAGTCACGTATCCACAATTACAGTATCATACAGAATAGTTTTACCACCCTAAAAATCACCTCTGCATCACCTGTTTATCTCTCCCCTCCCACTCCAAACTGCTAGCAACTGCTGATTATGTTTTATCACTGTTACAGATTTGCCTTTCCCAGATTTGCTTCTTTCATGTGGCAATATGCATTTCAGATTTGTCCATGTCTTTTTGTGCTTCCATGCTTCATACCTTTTTAGTACTGAACAATATCTCATTGCTTGACCGTATGAAAGTTTGCTCCTGCACTCAGCTATTGAAAGATCCCTGGTTGCTTCTAGTCTCGGGTGGTAGGGATAAAGCTGCTCTAAACAGACACACGCACATTTTCTGTGGATTTAAGTTTTCTTTTTAAATTTTTAAAAAATTTTCTCTATCTATACACATATATTTATTTGATTTTCACTTTTTGCCTTCACAAAATTAAAAAGGCTTAAAATTTAATAACAATAACAATGTTTAAGATAAGGACTAGAAACAAAAACCTCATAAAGAATGAATGAAGATAAATACATTCAGAAAAGAAATCAGATGATTGCTGCAATGAAATATTGAGCAATAATAATAATAATTATAATGCAAAAAAAGTAACATTCACATTGTCAGATAAGGACAATAATGCTTTGACTCTGAGGTTCAGTATGGAGTCATCAGTTAAGAAGAAGTTAACTGGATTTAAGTTTTCAAATGAATTTGGTAAATATTTAGAAGTGCAATTGCTGGATTATCTTGTAAGACTATTTTTAGTTTTGTAAAACATTGCCAAACTGTCTTTGAAAGGGGCTGTTCTATTTTGCATTCCTAGGAAGAGTGAATGAGAGTTCTTGTTGCTCTGTATCCTCACTAGCAATCAATTCAACTTAAAATTTATTTTTAGCCATTCTTGTTTTATTTTATTTATTTACTTTGAGTCTCACTCAGTCACCTGGGTAGAGTGTCATGGCGCCATAACTCACATCAACCTCAAACTCCTGGGCTCAAGAGACTCTTGCTTCAGTCTCTCAAGTAGCTGGGACTACAGGTGCCCACCACCACGCCTGTCTAATGTTTCTATTTTTAGTAGAGACAGGGTCTTGCTCTTGCTTGAGCTGATCTCAAACTCATGAGCTCACGCAGTCCACCAGCCGTAGCCTCCCAGAATGCTAGGATTAGAGATGTGAGAATTCCCTCTCTTTTATCTACTATCACTGGGACATCATCAGTAACTACACCAGACAATGTTGACAATGTACAAAGAATATTGCTTTAACAAAATTTTTACTGCTTTGTATAAATCTCTTGACTTAGTTGTATCTTTTTTTCTTGAGACAGAGCTTCAAGCTGTCGCCCTAGGTAGAGTGTCATGGCATCACAGCTCACAGCAACCTCAACTCCTGGGCTCAAGCGTTCTCCTGCCTCTGCCTCCCAAATAGCTGGGACAACAGGTGTCCACCACAAAACCTGGCTATTTTTTGGTTGCAGCTGTCATTGTTTGGTGGGCCTGGGCTAGATTCGAACTCACCAGCTCAGGTGTATGTGGCTGGTGCCTCAGCTGCTTAAGCCTTAGGCACTGAGCCTAGTTGTGTCTTTTAATGATGTGAAAGATGCCGTTTCTTTAGTGACATTATATTCATTATCAATATCTTTAATAAAAGGGGCAAGTTGAGCTGTATTTGTAGCATCAATGCTGTCATCCATTGCCAAAGCATAAAATTTAAAATTAGCAGATTTGCTCACCAGACTTCTTTCAATAGATTTTGCAATTTCTTCAGTTCACCTGACTATAGTCTGGTGAGACAAACCGATTTTAGAAATATACTCTTTCTTTCAGAGAAAATTATATCTGTCACACTTTCCATACATGGCTTAATAAACTCATCATCAGTAAATGGTTTGATTTTTTGCTGGTAAATATGCTGGTAAATATCACATGACTAACTTTTACAATGGAATCTGAGTTGAATCATTTAAAAGAATTTTTTTTTGAAAAGAGACATTTTTTTCAGTTCTACTGTTTTGTCCTTACAACACAATTCTTTGTATGCACTGAATCTGGCAGCACTTTTTTTTTTCTTTTTGAGACAGAGTCTCACCATGTTGTCCTCAGTAGAGTACCATGGTGTCACAGCTTACAGCAACCTCAAACTCTTGGGCTTAAGTGATTCTCTTCCCTCAGCCTCCCAAATAGCTGGGACTACAGGCATGTGCCACAAGGCCTGGTGATTTTTTTTGTTGTAGTTGTCATTGTTCCTTGGCAGGCCTGGACTGGGTTCGAACCCACCAGCTCCAGTGTATGTGGCTGGCGCCCTAGCTGCTGAGCTACAGGTGCTGAGCTGGCAGCATGTTTTTGCATATAATGCCTTTTCAAATTATAGTTTTTGAAAACTTGCATAAATTCCCTACAAATTAAGCAGAGTGACTTACTATTTGCCTCTATAAAAAATGTAGTCCTCTCTCTACTTATCATTGAACAATCTTCCTTCCTCTGTACATTTTCTTTGTTGAGGTCCTGTTTTCTTTTGAGACATTGTAGAAACCATGCTGGGATTAAGAAATAATACTAGATAAGGGGCTATATTTACTTTTTATTATGAAAATTAATTGACAGGAAAATAGAAAGCAAGTTTTGGGCCCTTCTGCATTTCAGCTGCTGATACAGGGTGAAGTGGAGGCTGACTGTAAAGTGTGGCAGCAATGTGGTGGGGCACCACCAAGGGGTGGGAGGACCAACTGGGAATGCTCACCTGCTTCCTAAATAGCGTTGAACGCCTAACACTACAATGGTAGGTTGAAAGATTATTGATAGTGGACGCCCTGCCAAGTCACCATGAGCACACGTAATGTCTGATGATGTCAATTTGACTCTTTGCACTTGGAAGTCATGCACTACTGTAAAACTGAAGCCACACATGCGTAAAAATAGTGTGAGTGGGATATATGTTTATTTTATGTGACATTGAGGCATGAGATTGTTGTCTACAAGGTTTATGTTCAAGAACCATGCAATTGAGTTCCACAAAACAATCATCAAAAACTCTCATAATGTTTTAAGTTAAGTTTATGATTCTGTGCTGGGCTGCATTCATGGCCATCCTGGGCCACATGTGGCATGAGGGTCACAGGTTGGATAGCCCTGTGGCTCTGTAGTCTGTATTTTACCTTTCTTATAATATTGTCCTCTCATCTTGGTATTTAGGCATTATACCTGTAGTCTATAGTTTACTTTTCTTGTAATATCTTTGTTTCATTTTGGTATTAAGGTATTGTTGACCTCATAGAATGAATTAGGAAGTGTTCCTTCTACTTCTGTTTTCTGGAAGAGTTTGTAGAGAATCTATACGTGTCATATCTTCCACAAATGTTTCAGACAGTTCACCAGTGGAACCGTATGGATCTAGTGCTTTCCTTTTTAAAAAGGTTGTTAATTGTTTATTCAATTTATTTTATAGACATAAACCGATTCAGATAATCTATTTCTCTTTTGTGATTTCTAGTAGTTTGTGTCTTTCAAGGAATTGGTTCATTTCATTTAAATGTCAAATTTATGGATAAAGGATAGTTCATAATATTCCTTTTTTAAAAATATTAATGGAGTCAGTAGTGACAATTCATAACATTTAAGAATGGACTTCTAAATTTTATCGCAAGCAGTTATGAAGCCTGTAACTTCATGCACGGTATGGTGGTAGACATCTGTAGCCCCGGCACTTTGGGATGCATAGCCAGAAGGATGGCTTGAGTCCAGGAGTTTGAGGTCATAGTGAGCTTTGATGATCCCCCTGCACTCTAGCTGAGGTGACAGAGAAAGACCCTGTCTCAAAAGACAAGAACAACAAAAAAACAGAAAAAAATCCTGAAAAACTATGACTTCTTGCATATTATAAAATGTATTACTTTTGCTGGAAAATTAAATGATTATATTAATTTTAAAAATATTTTTAATGGAATCTAAATACCCTAGTAATTTGATATCTGTCATCATCCATGTACAGTGGAATGGCTCAGTTGAGCTGATTAACATATGCATTACCTCACATACTGCTGTATTTTAGATATGGTTGGTTTGTCCCCCCTGTGTCGAAAGTTGATCTCCATGTTGGAGGTGGGGCCTGCTGGTGGCTGTTTGGGTCTTGGGGGTAAATCCTTCATGGTTTGCTTTGTTCCATTCTTGTGGGAGTGAGAGAGAACTGGTGGTTGAAAAGAGTCTATCCTCTCCTTTCTTTCCTCTCTTTTTCTTTTTTTTTTTTTTTTTTTGAGACAGAGCCTCAAGCTGTCCCCCTGGGTAGAGTGCCGTGGCATTACAGCTCACAGCAACTTCCAACTCCTGGGCTCAAGCGAGTCTCTTGCCTCCACCTCCCAAGTAGCTGGGACCACAG
>CAUYTI010091767.1:0-11622 GCA_963575145.1 Galago senegalensis | reverse complement strand
CTCTTGCCTCCGCCTCCCAAGTAGCTGGGACCACAGGCGCCCGCCACAACGCCCGGCTATTTTTTGGTTGCAGCCGTCATTGTTGTTTGGCGGGCCCGGGCTGGGGATTCGAACCCACCACCTTAGGTGTACGTGGCTGGCGCCTTAGCCGGTTGAGCTATAGGCACCGAGCCTACATAAGCTTTTACTAGAAATTCCACTTCTAGGAATGTCTTGTAAGAAAATACTCTGATAAGTACAAAAAGAAGTTCATCATAGCCTCAAACAGGGAAAATTGAAAACATTTAGATGTCTAATATTATTAAGGCAATGATTAAATAAATTATTCCATATTCATGCAAGGAAACACTGCATGGATCATTAATGATGTTCTCAATGTCTCTTTTCTTAACTTGGAAATATGTTCACCATATACTGGTTTGTTAAAACAACAACAATAATATCGAAGTTATCAAGAAATATATTTGGTTGTCTAATCAAGTTTTAAAAAATGCTTATCTGAGAAATAATTATACATATTTATGGGGCACAATGTGACATTGTGATATATTTATATATTATGAAAAGATTAAATCAAGCTAATTAGTATATCCATCCTCTCATCTACTTTATTTGTAGTAAGAACATTTAAAGTCTACTCTTCCAGAAATTTTAAAATATTCATTATTGTTAATTATAGTCACTGTGCTGTATAATAAATCACTAAAAATTATTCCTTAAATCTAACTGAACTTTGTATCCTTTGATAAATATCTCCTTATTTCCTGTCCACTCAATCCATTCCCCCCCATTCCCTGGTAACCATCATTCTATCTCTGCTTCTGTGAATTTAGCTGGTTTTTGTCATTATTCACAATAGTCAAGATATGGAAGCAACCTAAGTATGCATCAACAGATTAATGGATAAAAGAAATGTGGTATAAATGCACAATGGAATATTATGCAACCTTTAAAAAGAAGGAAGCACTGTTGTTTGCAACAATATGGATGAACTTGAAGGACATTTATGCTAAGTCAAATAAGCCCAGCAAAGAAAGAAAAATACTGTATGATTTCACTTATATGTGGAATCTAAAAATGTTGAACAAGTCAAGTTTTCTTTTCTTTCGCAGTGGACCTCTTTTTAAAATTAAAACATTGTCGATAGGCCTCACTTGTGAAACAGATAAAATTAAACCTAATCTACCTGAAATTAAAATCACAAACTTTAGAACTCCTGTCACATGAATATTCTTCTCCTCTTATCTATAGGCTTACCCTTAAGGTACACCTTACGGAAATTTTGTAGGACCCCTCTCCCAGTGCTTTGTGGAGCAGTTTAGAGACCTAATTTAGTTCAACCCTCTAATCCCCTTTTTATTGATTGAGAAACTGACATTGGAAGAAACTTGCTTAAGGTAACAACTCGAGTCAGTATCAAAACAGAAACAAGAATCCTGGTGTTCTCACTGCAAGTCCAGCTGTCAGTTCTATTGTCACATGAGATGATAGATGGGAAAAGAATATATAAAGCACAAAACATTAAACAGATTGTACTTATTATTATTAAAATAATAAACTCCTTGAATGTCAGAATAGGTAGAGATAATCTAATCCAACAATGTCATTTTACAGATGGGGAAGTCAACATCCAGAGAGCAAAATGTGCCTAGCCAAGATTACACAATGATTCATCAATAAGAATGATGGAACTAAAAATCAAGTCAGTGTCCACTATATTCTCCGTATTTGCTGAACATTTCTTTATTACTTTGAAATCATTTTCATATTCATTATCTCACTGAGTCATTCTTCAAAGGAGAGAGGATATAGGTGATTACTTTTAATTTATATATCAAGAAACCCAAGATACAGATTGCCTACTGATTTGAAAATGTATAGCCAAGTTTCAATCCAGGCTGCTAGATGCTTTTTATTTAACCACTATAACTGAGAAAATATTTCATTTGCATCTCTCCTGAATAATTTGCCTTGTTATGTTCTTAATCTACCTACTGTATCTTCAAAGGACAGAGTAGTAAAAGTGACTTCCTGGAGAGAGGGATGAAGAGAGAAGAACCTACTGTGTCTTTCTTGATGCTCTTTAAAGTGGACAACAAAGATATTACCCCATTTAATTCTTGCCTAAACTCTTACAGATAGTAACTATTTCTATTTTAGAAATAAAGCTCAGTGATATTGAGTGAATCACTTATAGTCACTAGCTAGTAAGTGGAAGAATCAAGATCAGAAGTCAGATCTGTATTACCTGAAATGTTGATGCCTGCCCTTGTCAATGTGATGTGTCCTCTCAAACAGGCTCTGGCCCTATTTTGCAAAAGACAGAGACAGTGTGGTGCATAGTAGTAAGAAGATCCCAGAGCAGGAAAGTAGAAGACTCGTGGACCAGCCCTGGTACCTCAATAAATCATTATGTGACTATGTGTATATCTCTACTTCTCTTTTAACCTGGTTTCCCTGATCTATAACAAGAAGGGAATGTAGTATGCACTAAAAGAATATAGTCATCTAAGGAAAGTGGGTTCAAGAGTCTTCTATTCACCTATAATTTTTGCTGGGAGTCTTATAGTATACCCAAGTATGGCTCAAGGAGAAGTGAAGCCAGCCTGCATTCCTGTCTTGTTTTTCCAGTCTCAACGTTCCAGACTGGTGTTTTTCAACTGTTTTTACCTCTCAGCACACTTGAACCTATAGCTAAACTTCTGTGACACAATTAAATTATGTTGATCAAAACAAAAAGAGTAAAAGAAAAATACACTTACTATGCTTTGAAATTCTTTCAGAAATAATTTAATTAATGATCTTTAAAAATTTTTGCAGCACACCTAAGATGGATCCTCTCATAGCACACTCATTAAAAATCACTGTTTCAGATTCTAAGGGACTCCCCTGAAAAACAACAACACTACCCTACAGAAAGGAGAAGCTAAGTGCTTCTTCCCTGAGTGACCTTTGCAGATAGGAATCACCCCAAGGTCTGTTTGAGATCATGTATCCTATGGACATAAAATTCTCTGGGGTTGAGGAAGCCTAGAACCTCTGGCCTAATTACTCAAGGGAACTCTTCCTTGAAAAGCTCTCTCAAGCATTGCTGAGCATTAATTTCTTTCTTTCTTTTTTTTTTTTATCTCAGGTTACTGCTTTTGGGTCTATGGAACAGGCTATACAGCTCTAGGCACATAGTCTGTGTCCTGACAAAAAGCAAGTCTCCTGTGAGAAGGCCTTATGAAATGGCAGAGTTCCTGTGACTCCGAGAACATATTGTTTTTCTGTCTGTTCTACCAAACCAGAAACACAGGTGGCAGCCAACTCAGCACCATGTATGGGCCCTCAACTCATGTCCTATAGGAGGCTTTTTGGGAGTGGTCATGAAGCTGTGACTATCATTTCTTTTGGCCTTATGGTTAGCTCTAGTGAGAAGTAGCAGAACAGAACTTAAGCCCAGATGCCTTGGCTTTTAGTATGCTCCACAGTCTGGTCCAAGCTCCATATAATGAAAATTTAAAGAGCACTATACAGGCAGTCAGAAAGGCAGGTACCAAATCCCAGCTCCACTGCTTTATATTTACTTGGAAGTGTGGGCCCTACTTCCTCATTGAAAAATGGAGATAAAAATAATGACATTTTCTACTTCATGGAACACACAAAACAAACAATATAGAATGCATGTTAAAGTAATCTAGAAAAACAAATATATACATCAAAAGGATTATATGTAAAGTTACTGTGTCTATCTTGTCTTCTATTTCTCTCCATCAGTGACCTCTCCTAAACCTGATGTTCTCTTCATTGGCTCCTTCCTTGGCCACAAATATTCTGTCCTGTGTTCCCTCTGTCCAACACACACACACACACACACACACACACACACACACACTCATTTCTCTGCTAAACCCAACCCTACATGTCCAGCTCTAGACCACTTACCCTAGCATCTGCAGTTCACACAGGCCTTCTTTAAGAGGGCAGGAAGTGGAATAAGGTGAGTCTGATAAGTCAGATGATTGCTAGGTCATAAATAGCCTCAAATGTCATGCTTCATGGTTTAAACTTGAACATGATGAAGTATTTGAATCTGTCATTAAGCTCAACCATAGACGATGCTTTATAACTATCCTCTGATACTTAAACAATAATCCATATTTGAGTTTGTGTACTATGTTCTGGACACTATTCTGGAAAACTGAGGAAACAACAGTGAATATTATAGTCAAAAGTCTTGCCCTCAAGTTAGGTGATCTTTTGGTAAAAGTAGACAATACATGAATGATAAATAGTGAGATATATATATATATATATATATATATATATATATATATATATATAACCACTGTGCTATAGGTGCCGAGCCGTGGTTACAGCAATGGCCATATACACTGAGGCTGGTGGGTTTAAACCCAGCCCAGGCCAGCTAAGCAACAATGACAACTACAACAGAAAAAAAGCCAGGTGTTGTGGCAGGTATCTGTAGTTCCAGCTACTTGGGAGGCTGAGTCAAGGGACTAGCTTAAGCCCCAAATTTGAAGTTGCCATGAGCTGTGTTGCCACGGCACTCCACCAAGGGTGACATAGTGAGACTCTGTCTCCAAAAAAAAAAAAAAGGAAAGGAAAGAAAATAAATCATTTTATAAAACACACACACTTGAATGTTTATTGCAGCACAATTTACGAACCGTGGAGTCAACCTAAGTGCCCATCAATTCATGAGTGGATTAAGAAAATTTGATACCATAGAGTACTACTCAGCCATAAAAGGACTTAAATAACATGTTTTGCAGCAATTTGGATGGGACTGGAGACCATTAGGCTAAGTGATATATCTCAGGAATTGAAAAACAAGCACCACATGTACTCCCTAATAATTGGGACCTAACCAATGGGTACACACAAGCACAAAGAGACATAAAGATCATAGGAAGTCAAGAAGGGGGGAGATGATGAGGGTAAAAACATACCTATTAGATAGAATGGACACTATTTAGATGATGGGCATGGTGAAAGACTCAAGCATCACCAACACTATCCATGTAACCAAAACATTTGTACTCCCTTAATATTTTAAAATAAAAGCATTAGATATTTTTTATATGGTGATATATATAATGAAGGAAATAAAACAGGGTGTGTGATAGAATGGGGGAGGCTAATTTAGGTAGAAAGTTTTTTTTGTTGTTTGTTTTGCTTTTGGGAAAAGACTCTCTGAAGATGTGGCATTTGAGCTGAGATGTAAATAATAAAAGCAGCCAGATATGCAAAAAGGCAGAGGAGGAGCATTTTTAATGGGAGGAACAGCAGATGCAAAGATAGGAATAAAATTTGTATGTTCTTGGAATACCTAGGCAACCAGTGTGCCTGGCAAATGAAGGAGGAGAGGTGGTAGAAAAAGCCAATCAGATGGCAAGGCTAGGTTGTGCAGAGCAGTAATTCTCAACTTTGATTATAAATCAAAATCATCAGGGGAGTGTTTACAAAACATTGACACCTTGTCTCACTCTCAGTGGTTCTGATTTAATTGATCTCAGATGGGGTAAGGTGTGGACTCTGTGTTTTTTTTTTCCCCATTCTTTCTAATGTGTAGCTAGGTGAGAAAATGGTTGGTGTTGGACCTTGTAAGTGAGTTGATTGCTTATGGAGTATTGTAGCTGACACCAGATTATTAAAAAGATGGATGTTTGATACTGGAATACCACCTGACAAGCAGTTCATAAAGTCCTTTGCTTTTTATTTTGTTGTTCTTCTAGAGACCAGTGAAGTTTAGGCCATTTAGGTGAGGAGTATAGGGAGCACAAAATTCATGATGTTCTCCAGATGGGTTCTGGATAGATCATAAAGGAGGAGTACAGACTCCAATCTCACTAAGGAAAACACTATAAGAAATAGCTGAGCTCACTTCTGCTGAGGACATCTGATATTTGGCCAGACCCAAGTATTATGTTCTTTTTTGGGGGGGAAGGGCAAGTGTATTTATTCTGATTTAATTGTCTTTGTCTGCTACATTGAAATAGTAGGGTTTTTTTTAATTAAGTCAAATATACATAGATCATGAATACATTTATGTATATGTGGGGTACAATGTGTGATTTTTTTAATGCAATCTGATGTGGTTACATCAAACCAATTAACATAGCTTTTGCCTCATTTACTTGATTATTGTGTTAAGACATTTATGTTCTACACTTGACAGATTTGACTTGTACCCTTGCAATATGGTCCATAGGTGTGGTCCCGCCTTTTACCCTCCCTCTATCAAACTTCTCCCCTCCCCTCCCTTCCCGCTCCATTTCTCTCCTTCATCCTGGGCTATAGTTGTGTTCTGTCTTTCATAACAAAGTGTGAGTAACTATAAGTAGGTTTCATAGAAGTACTGAGTACATTGGATACTTTTTCCTCCACTTTTGAGATAATTCACTCAGGAGAATATGTTCCAGATAATTCCACATTTTCCCAAGTGTTATGTTCTAAAGCTGCCTTTCCTTAAGTTCTATTGTGCTGGAGCTGGCTTGCACTACCCACAAAAACTAACTCTGGCCATCTATTTCCAATTTCATATTCAGTGCTGTCACACTGGTAACTTGAAATTGGCCACAACAGAAAGTATCTTACATCTTGAAAACTGGCAAATAACACAAATCAGTTCCTCTTCCCCCTGCATAAAAGCCAGTTTATCGGCACACCACTGGTTCTGCCCTTGTTGTAGCTTTTACTCCCTTCCATCTGAGTGTGACCCCCTTGTTCCTTTCTCCACACACTTTTGTCCAAGTGTGCCTCTGGGGGTTGGTAATGTGATTGGAATTGCAACCTGTATAGACTCAATTGTATTTTAGAAACATATTGCCATCTTCACAAGCTTTACCCAGTAGATGTGTTCCTAATCACATTTCTTCAAACAGAATTCTCATTTACTTTTCCAGTGGGGATTGATCAGTTAAATAACCTCTGTGTTGAACACTTCTGCAAAGCCAAACAATAGTCCTTTTGTGAAAAGAACAGTAACTATTTCATTTATCAGTTTTGTCACATTCAAATTTTACACGATAATCTTACAATTTTTGTGGAGAATTGGACAAAAGCTTTCAAAATTAAAAAATATGTATTTTTTGACCAAATACATGTTTGTACATGTGTGACGTGATATAAAATAATAGTATTCACTGCAACATTGTTTATAATAACAGAAGACTAGAAACAACACAAACATCCATCAGTAGGGTGTTAATCCAATAAATTATGATACAGCCATACAATACAGTCATTACAAAATGAGTTACTCTAGCCTAGGCAAGAGAGCAAGATACTGTCTCATAAAAAATGAGGTAGTTCTATATACTGATATGAAACAATCCTTTAACATATAATTTTAAAAAGATACAGAAAAATAGAAAACACTAATTATGTGGTGAAAATTGACATATTTTTGCATACTCTTATAAATGCATATACTCTGCCTACAAAGATATGTGGAAAACTAATTATGGCTGTCTGTGTAAAAAAGAAGTGCATATTTGAGGGATGGTCAGAAATTATTTTTTGCTCTGTAACCTTTTGTAATTTAATTTTTTTACTATGTACATGTATTGCTTACTCTAATTATACAATTAAATAGCTCTAATAGAAATGTCCTTGTGACCTTGAGATCAGTCCTTTCTCCTCTCTGGGCTTTAGTATCCCCATCTACACAACAAGGGGGTTAGACTCCATAATACTAGGAAGGGCTGTTCCCAGCACATCCCGGTTCTCAATTTGTATAGTTACAATTTAGGACAGGTGGGTTGCCTATTCACAATGTGCAATTAGGAAAGCTGCTCTTCTAACAAAGTCAGAAAGGTTGTTTCTGTTATTACCAAAAAGTTATTAATCATTCAGTGAACAAATGCCTACTGAAAGCTCAATAGTTTAGCCCTGTGGTAAAGTCTATAAGGGTAGGAAGGAAATCATAGCTCTGTGTACATTAATGTACACAGCTATGATTTAATAAAAACAAACAAACACAAAAACTCCAGATAACATGCTTTTTGAAAATAAACAAATTTGGCATAAAAAAAGAAACCATAGCCTTCCCTTTTGGAAGTTTATAATCCAATGGGAAATAACATAAACACACAGAAAGCAAATGAGCATATGAGAGTTCTAAGAATGAGGCAAGGAGGTCTAAGTCATGGCTTGATTCCATTAGTTCATTGTGAGGCCTTGGGAAAGATGCTGTTTTCCTTTGAGTCTCAATTTCTTCATATATAAAATGATGGGGGTGTGTGATGAAATGAACTTAATAATCTCTCAATCAATTAATTTTCAGCATAGAGATTAAGAAACTATCAGGCATAGATGGTAAAGCTTCTGTTAGGTGTTCCTAGATATTTTTTAATTGGCAAAGCAGTGGTAATGTGGTGGCAGAAGCACAGACTTAGGAGTCAGAGAGTGGGATATGAATCTCAGCAATGTCACTAACCAGGTGTGGCAAATAGAAAATCTTGGGCAAATGGCATAACCTCTCTGATTCTATGTTCTCTTTTTAAAATGGGGATCATAAATATCCACCTTTGCAGAGCTGTGACAATTAAAAATAACATGTGAAGTTTCTGGCAAATTTCAGGAACCTGGTAAACAGGAACTAATAGAATGATGTATATTGTCCGAGAATTACATGAAACTCAAGAAGAGCTGATCAAAGCTCAAATGCCTGCTGAAATCTTTATTGTACAGCACTAAAGTACTGTACATAATGTCATTTATTTATTTATGAAGTGTTCCACAATGAAAAACTTCAATCAAATTATTCAGATCTTTCTTCCTATATATTTCTAAAATAAGTTATCTGAGATCAAATTATTTGAAAACTAAAATTTAATCTGCAGCTCCAAAACACACCCACATTGTGCTTTCCTTCTGGGTACTGTTCTGATTTGATTTCCTGAAAGTTCAAAAGCTACTCATCATGATGATTATAGTGTACACCTTACCAATGCAACTTACATGTTATTTGGAAAGATTACAGAGAGGAGGAAGAGGAGGAGGAGGAGGAAGGGAGGCAAAATGAAAAGGGAGAGGGATGAGGAGGCAGAGAAGGGTAGAAGGAGAAGGGAAGAGAAGGGAAAGCAAGGGAAGGGAAGGGAAGGAAATTTAGAAATAAAAACTCAAGTCTGGGCCCCATTAAGAAAATACTGAGCTCTGTGACAGCGTCAAGAAAAGCTGGAGAAGACGGTGATAGTATGACAAGGCTGAGCCCAGTGAGGCACCAACCACTCTATCCTGTCACTGTAATCCCCATTAAGAATGAGAATACTGTTGACTGGGGAGGAAGATGTAAGCCTGCATCCCAATTATTTCACAGTCACTCCTCTAAGTCTCTCCCAGGTTATTTTGAGTGACTTCTTTGTAGGAAATCACACTTTGATGGACCCAGAGAATTAAGAAGCCCAAATTCCTTTGGGAGGCTAGGGCAAGAAAATTGCTTAAGCCCAAGAGTTTGAGGTTTCTGTGAGCTGTGAAGCCACAGCACTCTACCAGGGGCAACATAGTGAGACTATGTCTCAAAAAAAAAGCCAAAATTCCTTCCTGATTCTAGGATAATCCTACAAAGTTCCCCCAAATTGAGATAAGACATTCATAGAGGTATCAGTGGAAACTACAGAAAGAGAGAGGAGCAAAGCATAGTTAGAAAGAAATGAGACACTGTAGTTTGATAGATTTTCATTTAAGATTTTGTTATGCCTCTTATTAGCTACAACTGAAAACAAGTTACTTGATTTCTCTGGACCTTAGTTTGATCTGCTGTAAAATAAAGATAATATTGCATAGATCTGCTCTAATTTTTAGTTGAAAGCTCCAATTTTTGGGTGAAATAATATATGTGATGTAATTGGCACAATGTTTGGCAGACACAAGCCTTCACTAAATACTGAGAGAAAAATAGAAACAGAGAGGAGTGGATGAATGATTTTTTTTAAAGACAGGATATAGACGATGTATAAATAATTGTGCAAGAGAGGGTAGCAATTGTTATAAAATATCATCAGATGACCAAATAATGGAATGATAATAATCTGTACAGTAAGAGGAATGTTAATAGCTAGTAAATATTAAACTTCTGAGATGAAAGAAGAGCTGGGAGAAGTTGTATTTTACAGAAGTAATCTTGATGGAAAAAAAGAATTTTACTAAGTAAACAAAATATTGATAGGGAATTTCTGGCAAAGGGGATGATATATTTTAAAAGACAAGGAGGTTGGAAAGAGTCAAGACTGATACATGAAACAGGTTGTGAAAGTGCTGATTTGCTGGTCATTACAAATTCCTAAATAGTCAAGCAACCTTGATGAAATACACTGACTCTAACCATTTTTCTTTTACCTTTTTACTAAAAGAAAAATTTCTTTTTTTGCATCTACCTTAAAACAGCCAAACAGGTTTGACTGTTCTTTCCCCTAGCCCTGTTTTGGTCTGACCTTTGATGATTACTACCTGTTAGACCAGTTGCAGGAACTAACCAATAAGCATGATCAAGGAAATGCCATCTAGAAACTAGCTGGGCATTGTTGGTATGCTGAGTGATTTATATACTTGCCATATACTTGAATTACCTAAAATAATTCTCACCAAAAATGTTAATATCAACTGAATTATGAACAAAAATAATTCATCACAGACAAAATAAGAAACTTTTCATGTCTATCAGGTTAAAATTCACCTATGGCATAGAGACAATAAATGACTCTTTTTCATTTGTGATTTAGAAAGACAGGGGAACACAAATGTATATGTTTCTAGGCTTTCCTTGATGCAAAAACAAAAAGCAAAGACACAAAAATATCCTACTTTGGCCAAACTTGAGAAACATCTGCTGACAAACAGGTCTGACTTCATCTGTTATTTTTTCATTCGCCCAAGGGTCCCTAGGTATCTGAGGGACTATATATTCAAAGGAACATTTTAGGCACCAAGGGCATCAGCTCCTTCTCTCTTCCCTCAACACCTACTCATAACAAACAGTTCATATATATCTTCTCCTTCCCAAATAATAAACATTTATATTACTCACATTTATGGATAGATTTATAAGTTACCTATAGTGTTCTTACACGTTATCTTCTTTGAACCCTCCACTAATCTGTGAGACATTCAAAGTAGTTATTACCATTTTTCTTATGATAAAAATAAGGGTTAAAATGGCTAACAGAATTGCCTATGCTCACACAGTTGAATAAGAGATGAAGAAATCACCATATCCAAGTATTTTGACTCTTATTCTTTTATTTTTAATAGAATTTCTCAAATATCAACAAAAAATGCTAAATTGCAGTCACTACTATGCTATGGAAGGCATGCAAACTATTTTACCTATTTCATTAAAAGATACATAATATTAATAAAACTAAATGTTCTGGAGATGAATTATCTGGGAAAGTTCACACAGGTATAACACTTCATTTACCTGAAAATACTGGATAAATAAAGGGTTGGAAATGGGAATAATATTCATTATGTTATTTTTTTTTCTTTTTTTTTTATTGAATGTTAACTATGTACATTGATACTCTTCTGGGGTACAGTGTGGGGTTTTCACATGCATTCTGAAATACTTCCATCAAACTGGTCAACACAGCCTTCATGTCATTTTCTCAGTTA
>CAUYTI010091766.1:0-36769 GCA_963575145.1 Galago senegalensis | reverse complement strand
TCTTGTAGTCACAATTTGCCTCAGCAGAAATATTCTGCAGATATCATTCTTGTCTTTTGGCTGAAGTCTCAGTCTTCAACTTTGTTGGGTAATATTTGAACATTATCTTTCCTTCTGGATGGGAGCTTCTGTCAGAGGCTGGCACCTGTCGGCCCTCTTGCCTCACACACCAAACCCAGTTTTTGTAGCAATTTGAAGCCAACCACAAACCTGGACAGTAACTATGAATGCTTAGCAGGAGTAAGTGTAAGCTTAAAGAGAGTAACCCAGGGTAACACCCAATGTGATGTCATTTATGGTGATTATATAGTTACAACATAGTATACTCGTGGCACAGGTTCTGGTCAAATATACTCACTGGACATTTCTAATCATTTCAGCTGGTGTGCTGAAAGATTTGATCCAGTACATTTCTTAGCCCAACACCCACAGACAGACAGAAAAGGGATCTCGCATTTTGTTTTGTTGATTACATTAATGGCTGAGATTTCAGTCACTAAGCTCATAAACAGTAGTGATTTTCTACTGCAGTGAGACTAAAATTGCATTCTTGCTGTCTAGAGACCCTTTTAAGTGATTTTCAATTTGTAAATTTCAGGTGAGTGCTACAGCATAACAGCTCACAGAAAACTCCATCTACTGTGCAGAGGTAATTCTCTTGCCTCAGCGTCTCCATTAGCTGGAACTACAGGCACCCACCCCAATGCCCAGGTATATTTTTTTGCAGATTGGCTGGGAACATTTTTGAAATCACCACCTTCATGATGAGGCACCTCTTCAGACATTGAAGATGCAATATTTTTCAAACTAGGTTAAGGAACTTAGTGGTGCTTCATGCCTCTCATCTTGACAATTTGGGAGACTGAGTCAGTTGGATTGTTTGAGCATCTGAATTGGAGTCCAGACTAGGCAGAGTGAGATACCCACCTCTGAATGATAAAAAGCAAATGGATGGTATGCAAGCTTGTGGCATGCCAACTGAGAAATATATTCACTTGAAGAGAACACTTAAAGTATTCTCTGTGCTATGAAACCAGGGTTAAGTAGCCTATGCCAAAATATAAGACTGTCTCAATAAATAAATTGATAAAATAATTTGAATTGCAGTTATTCCTAATTTTTACTTTCTATTATGGAGATAGAGACTTATTTTATTTATCAGCATCAGTAAAGTTCTGTGGCATCTACAGATCACAGCAAACTCCAACTCCTGGCCTTAGTCAGTTTTTCTCTGCTCAGCCTCCGGAGAAGCTTCAAGTTCAGGTACACACCACAAGGCTTGGTTTTTATTTTTAAAATTCACCACGGATCTAGTGTTAAAATTTTCCCCCTAGATTAGATGTCAACTGGAGAAATTATTCTCTAACAGGGAATTTTTTTTCCTCCAACACCTATTAGTCAAGCCTTCATATTTTACACAACTCTGGTAGAACCTTTGGTATCTTAGATTCTTTTAGTCACTGTAACCTCCCCACAAAGTGAATTGTTGACTCAATACAGGTTTCCTTATGAACACTAAAATATTCAGATTATATACTCCATCCCTTCTGTTGCACTTTTAAATCTGGACCAATATTCTCTTTCCCCAATCAGTACAAGACCAGGGTCCAGACATCTCTGGATGACCCCTACCCATTAGATCAACTGGAAGTCTCCTAAGGAATCAACCCGAAATGATGTTTTCCTGATTCATTGTTCCCTCCTCCCCCGGGACAACAATAAATCTCCTCCTTTATGTAGTCAGGTATTCCATCTGCTTAGTGACCTTTGCTCAAAATTTCACTCTTGGAAACTATACCTAGGAAACTTTATTTCCTTTTTTCTATCTTTCTTTCATTACTTTTCATGATACCCAATCTCACTGTGTTCCCCAGGCTAGATTGTGTATGACCTCAGCCTTGTACACAATGACATGCAACTCTTTTTTTAAAGTGATAGTCCAATTGTTCCTCCTGCCTTATTGGGAACTATACGTAATGGGATACAACACTTGACTACCCTTTTTATTTGAGTAGAAATTAATTGGGATATGAGGGTTTAGTTTGTCTTTCTGTTGCTCATCTTTGTCTCTGACATGGGAATTCAGAGGAGCTGCCCAAATGGGCTGCCCAGAGTTTCAAAATATTGTAGCCTTGTTTGTGATAAGTTATTGAGCTCTACTTAAAAAACAAACTTTTGGGGGACTTTGAGGATTGTCCAATATTTAGGCCTTGCTTAAACATAAGGGATATTTCAGGACTGTTTAAATATTCATGGTAGGAGATCACCAGAACTATCCATGGGTCTCTTTTATCCTTACCAGGTTTCATTAGCTATTGTGTATTATAAATGCTATCCAACTTAACTTTTGTACATGCATTCCATTTGACTGCAAATCTGTGATGTGAAAAATAATAAGGCTGGGTTGTTGAATCCCTAGGTCATGGTTACAAAACAAAATATAAAAAACAGGAATTGAGTGTGGAGACAAGAATCCCACCCATTATAACTTTTTGAAACCAATAACAAACCAGGAGAGCACCTATTCATGCTTAGCAGGAATAAGATGAAGGTTAAAGATGGTGACTTATTGTGACATCATCCATCATGACCATGTAATGTCTTCATCCCATAATGCTGTGTGATCAAGCTTTATGGTTAAAGATACAGGATTTTTCTCATAATTCAGCTGGTGTCCTACAATTGTTTGATCCAGGACATTTACTAGCCCTCCATCCACAGACAGAGAAGTTATCTTTCATTTTTGCCTTATTGGTTACATGAAATTCTGAGATTCCAGTAATTAGGCTTGTACAGTAGTGAAACTCAAGCTGCATTCCATATAGTTAAACTGCAGAGAGACACTTCAGTGGTATGCTTTTTGTTCTTTTTTCTTTTTTATCAGACAGAGTTGCACTTTGTCACTCTCTGTAGAGTGCTTTACCATCACAGCTGAAAGAAACCTTCATCCTCTGTGCTCAGGTGACTTTTGGCCTTAGCCTCCCCTGTAGCCTGAACTACAGGCAACTGATTCAATGCCAAACTATTCTGTTTTGCCGATTTTCTGGGATCCTTTTCCAAATCATCACTCTCATGGCGATTCACCACTTCAGACATTGAAGATGGGAAATTTTTCAACTAGGTTTGGTGACCCCGGGTGGTTCTTCATGCCGCTCATCTTGGAAATTAGGAGGCACAGTCAGTTGGATTGTCTGAGCTTTGAATATGAGACCAGCATCAGCAGTAGTGAGATACCCATTTCTGTAGAATAAAAAATGACCAGATGTTATTCAGGCTGCTGGCATACTACCTAAGGGAATATGGTTGTTTGGTGAGAACACTTGAAGGTTTCTGTGAGCTATGATACCAGGGTACTCTACCAAATTTAACCAAAAAAGACTATATCTCAATAAAAAAATGAAGAAACCATTTGTATTGGAGTTATTCCTCATTTTTTCTTTTCTTTCTTTCTTTCTTTCTTTCTTTCTTTCTTTCTTTTTTTTTTTTTTTGATGCTGTTACAAAGACTGAGACTTACTTTATTCAAAACACTAAGTAAAATTCTTTGGTGTGTAAAGTTCACAGCAACCTTAAACTTCTGTGCTTAAGGGATTTGATACTCTCACTCTCTGGTGTTGCTAGGATTACAGGTGTACTCCACTAATCCTGGATATTATTCTTACTTTTGACCACAGTTTTAGTGTAGAAAATTTTCCCCTAAATGAGATGTAAAATGGATAATTTTTTTTCATCCAGAATTTTTTGACAAAATCATTATTAGTCAAGAGTAGATTTTACAGAACTCTGACATTTTTATATCTTAGATTCTTGTCACTGCTCTCACAGTTAATTCTAGACTTAATTCAGGGCTTTTCATGTACACTAAAATATCTATATTATAGACTCCACCGCTTCTTTTGCACTTTTCAATCTGGGCCAATATTCCCTTGCCCCCATCAGTACTCTGTTTCCCAGAATAGATTGTCCATGACCTAAGACTTGCTCACAATGACATTCAATTCATTTGTTGAAGTGACCATCCTGCCTCATCATCTAGAGTAGCTGGAAATGTAGGTAAGGGATACAACACTGGACTACCCTTTCTATATCAGTAGAAACCGAGTGGGAGATAAAGGCTAATGTTGTCTTTCTGTTGCTCAGCCTTGTCACTAAAGTGAGAGCTTAGTGGATATGCACAATTTGGCTGCTCAGAGCATTACAATATTATAGTTATAAATTCTATAATTCACTAAGCTCTACTTAAGAAATTAATTTATCAGGCACATTGACGATTGTCCAATTCTCAAGCTTTGGTGACAAATAGAGAGTTTTTGAATGTTTTACATATCCCTGATGGGTAAGGTGACCAGATTTTCACATTTGTAATGTGGGACAACATGGCTGGGGGTTGGGGCTGGGGCTGGGGCAGGGCAGGATGGGGTGGGGCAGGAGAAGAAGCAGGACAGGGCCTGACAACAATGCAATCTTTGATAAGCAGTTCTGGATCATCACTTCTCAACAATTATTTGTTATTATTAGAGTTTAACATTATAAAATTAACAAAAATAATATCAAACTCATATTTTGGTAAAATAGCCTCATGGCAGCCAAAAACTGTATATTCCCTTCCTGTTCTCCTGCCCATTTCTGCATTCTTTCCAAAAATCGGGACTTTTTTATAATGCTGTGGGATGCCAGACAAATTGTTCAAAAGCATGACTTTTCCGCCAAAAGTGGGATGTCTGGTCACCCTACTGATGGAGATCACCAAAATGATGCATGGATTACTTTTATCCTTACCAGATTTCATTAGTTGTGCAGCATTATACATGAGATACAGCATAACTCTTCAATGTGCATTATGGCTATGAAGCAAAAATTTTAGCCAATACTAGCATGGAATTCAGTACTGATGTAAATTTAAAGATAGGCTGATATTTCCCATGATGATTATAAATAATGGCAGGTATTAAGTACACTACTAGACACAATGTCTTACCAGATTTTGAGAGGGAAATTTCAGGGAGTCACCTACCATCCAAAATAAGCCTATTCTATTGAAAGAAGTAAAACATCATGAAAAGTAGAACTGGAAATTGTGTGATGTACCATTTAGGTCTCTCAAATCATTGTGAATTCATTGGCTCCATTTCTTGTTCCATAACATCCCAGGGCATCAATAGGAATAAACCGTACTCTTCCATTTGATTACAAATCCATGACTTGAAAAAGAAAGGATGGTTTGTTTCATCCGTTGGCCATGGTAACAAAACAAAATTTAGGAAGTGGGAATTTAGTGGTGAGACAAGAACCACACTTTTAGTAAAACTTTGAACCTAGCAACAACCCAGATAGAAATTACTCATGCTTAGCAGGAATAAGACTTAGCTTAAAGATGGTAACTTGGGGAAACATCAATTCTGATGTCATCCATAGTGACTATGTAGTGACTTCTTCAAGAAGTCATGGGATGCACATTTCTGGTAGATGCTCACTGGAGTTTTCTGCTCTTTTCAGCTAGTGTACTGCAAGTGTTTGATTCAGGATATTTCTTAGCCCTCCATCTACATATAGAGAAGTGAGCCCCTGTTTGTGACTTATTGATTTCATTAACAGCTAAGATTCCATTCACTATGCTAGCACAACAGTTGAGATTTTGTATAACCATGAGACTCAAACTGCATTCCATATGGTAAAGCAGCATAGAGACAGATAAGAAAGATAGTGTTAGGTTATATATATATATATATATATATATATATATATATATATATATATATTTGTATATATATAAAATCTGGAGACATAGATTCACTTTGTCATTCTTTTTAGCATTCTGTGCCATCAGAGCTAAGAGAAACCTCCCTATACTTGCCTCAGCCTTCCCAGTAGCTTGAACTATGAAACTCGCCTCAATGCCCAACAATTTTTTTGCTGCAGATTGGCTGGGAATATTTTCAGGTTCACCAACCTCATGAGGACCCACCACTTTAGACATCGAAGACAGGATATTTTTCAAACTAGTTTTGGTGGCCAGTGGTATATCTTAATGACTCTCATCTGCGTGATTTGGTAAGCCATGTTCATTGGCTTGTCAGAGCTTCTAAACTGGAGTCCAGCCTCAACACTAGTGAGAACCCACCTCTGAAGAGGGATATCAGGTATTTATTAATGGCCCAATCTGATGCAAGGTCCTGGCATGCTAGCTGAGGGAATAGGTTTGTTGATGTGAAAACTTGAAGTTTTCTGTTAGCTATGGTACCAGGTTACTCTCTTAAACACAACAAAAAAAGACTGTCTTAATAAATAAATGGAATAAAGCATTTGTATTGGAGTTACTTCTCAGTTTAATTTTTTTATATAGAGACTGTGATTTATTTTATTTATCTCACTCAGTAAAGTTCTGTGTAAGTCTACATATACAGTAACCTCCAACACCTGGGCATAGGCGGTTTTCTTTTCTCAGCAACCTGAGTAGCTGGTTCTACAGATTCACACCACAAAGCAAGGTGGAGTTATTTCACTTGACCATGGATCTAGGTTGAACATTTTCCCCTTGATTAGTTGTCAACTGATGAAATTATGCTCTGTTAAGTAATTTTTTTCCTACAACCCCTCTTGGAAACTCTACCTAGCAAATAACTTTCTTTTTTTTTTTTTTTTTTGAGACAGAACCTCAAGCTGTCACCCTGGGTAGAGTGCCGTGGCATTACAACTCACAGCAACCTCCAACTCCTGGGCTCTAGCGAGTCTCCTGACTCCACTTCCCAAGTAGCTGGGACCAGAGGTGCCCACCACAACGCCCCGCTATTTTTTGGTTGCAGCCGTCATTGTTGTTTGGCGGGTCCAGGCTGAGGGTTCGAACCCGCCACCTTAGGTGTATGTGGCTGGCGCCTTAGCCGGTTGAGCTATAGGCGCCGAACCAGCAAAATAACTTTCTTTCTTCTTCCTCTCTCTTTCTTTATTTCTTTCCTTCTTTCTTTCTTTCTTTCTTTCTTTCTTTCTTTCTTTCTTTCTTTCTTTCTTTCTTTCTTTCTTTCTTTCTTTCTTTCTTTTTTCTTTCTTTCTTTTCCTTCCGTCCTTTCTTCCTTCCTTCTTTCTTTATTTTTTCTTTCTTCCTTTTTCTTTCTTTCAGAATTTTTCATGATACCAACTCACACTGTGTTCATCAAGCTAGATTCTCCATGACTTGAGCCTTGCATGCAATGATATCCAACTCTTTCATTGAAGTGATACTTCTCTTGATACTCTGAATTGGCTTAAACTATAGGTAAGGGATACAATACTTGACTACATATTCTATTTGAGTAGAAACCTGGTGGGACATCAGAACTTAGGTTTTCTTTCTGTTGTTCAGCCTTGTCTCTAACATGGGAGCTCATGGGATCTGACCAACTGATCACCCAGAGCATCAAAATATTGTAGTCATTCGTGGGAAAAGTCATTGAGCTCTATTTAAGAAACAAAATCTTCAGAGACTTTGAAAATTGTCCAATCGTCAGGCCTTGATGAAACATATGGAGTAAGTCAGGATGTTTTTCCATGGTCTTGGTGGGTGATCACCTCAACTATGCATGGATCTCTTTTATGCTTATCAGGTTTTATTATTTCTTGTTTATTATACGTGTGATTCAACATAATTCTTCAATATGCTTTGTGACCAAGAAGCAAAAAGTTTGAACATACCTAGCACAGAATTCAGGGTTGATGAAAATTTAAAAACAAGCTGATATTTTTCATGTTCATCATAAATAACTGCATGTATAAAATACACTATTGGACAGAGTGCTTCACCAGATTTTGGGAGGGAAAATTTACTGAAAGACCTATTGTCCATAACAAACCTATTCTAGAGAAAGAAGTAAAACATCATGAAAAGTGGAAACAGGAATTTTGTGATGTACCATTTAGGTGTGTCAATTCATTGTCTGATAATTGGGCTCAGTTTCTTGTTATATAACATCCTATGACAATATTATGTATAAACCATACTTTTCCATTTGATTTTAAATCTGTGACTTCAAAAACAAAAGTATGGGTTGTTTAATCCCTTGGCCATGGTTACAAAACAAAATTTAGAAAGCAGGAATTGAGGGGGTAGAAAACAACCCCAGTCTTTGTAACAGTTTGAACTGAACAACAACCCAGACAGCAACTATGCATGCTTAGCAGTAATGAGATGAAACTTAAATATGATACCACAGGGCAACACTCATTGTGATGTCATCCATGATGATCATATAGTGATTTCATCCTTGAATGTCATGGGATAGAGTGTTCTGGTCAAAGATCCTGACTGGAGATTTCTTTTCACTTCATCTGGTTTCCTATAAGTATTTAATCCAACACATTTCATAGCCCTCCAACCACAGGCAGAGTAATGATCTGCCATTTGTGTCTTGTTGATTATATTACAGCTGAGCTTCTTGTCACTATGCTGACAGGACTTGACTTTGAGATTTTGTAAAGCCCTGAGACTCAAGATGCATTACAGATGGTAAAACTTTATAGAGACAATTCAGTAGGATTCTCTGTGTTCTTTTTGTTTGTTTTTGAGACAGAATTTCACTTTGTCACTCTTGGTAGACTGCTAGGCTCACCAAAATCTAAATCTCCTGGGCTCCAGTAGCTTGAATTATATGTGCCTACAACAATGCAAAGCTATTTCTTATTTCAGATATGCAAAAAATTGTTTTAATAATCAAAGATACTCACTGGAATTTTCTGCTCTCTTCATCTTGTGTCTTGCAAGTGTTTGATGCAGGACATTCTTAGCTCTCAATCCACAGACAGAGAAGTGATCTCCCATTTGTGCCTTACTGATTACATTAATGGCTGGGAATCCAGTCACTAGGCTGAAACCAACGTTGAGGTTTTGCAAGTCAATGAGACTCAAATTGCATTCCAGATGGTAAAACTGCATAGAGATATGTAGGTAGGATGCTCTTTGTTATTTCTCCCCTTGTTTCTGAGACAGAGTTTCAATTGTCACTCTAGGTAGAGTGCTGTGCCATCACAGCTGACAGAAACTTCCATCTCCTGGTTTCGGGCAATTCTTTTGCCTCAGCCTCCTCATTAGTTTGACATAAAGATGCCAGCCTCAATGCACAGCTACACCGTTAAGGATTGGCTCGCACCAAGGTAGAACTCATCACACTCATTGTGCCACCAATTCAGACATCTAAGATGGGATATTTTTCAAACAAGGTTTTATGGCCAGGGGTGATTTTTCTCCTTTCATCAAGTCAATTTGAAGAGGCCCAGTGAGTTCTATTGCCTGTGCTTCTGAATTTTAGACCAGCCCTGACACAAGTGTGATTACACATTTCTGAAGAATAAAAATGATTGACTGACCTACCAGACTCCTGGCATGCCAGATGTTTGCTTGATTAGAACACATGAAGTTTGCTGTGAGCTATGATAACAGAGGACTCTAACAAAGGCAACAAAAGAAAGACTGTCTCAATAAATATTTAAAGACAGCCATTCATTTTGGAAGTAATCCTCATTTTTACTTTTTTTTTTAATTTTATAGAGACACAGACCTACTTTATTTATCAAACTCAGTAAAGTGTTGTGGCATCTACAGATCACAGAATCTTCCAGCTCTTAGGCTTAGGCTATTTTCTTCTGTCATTCTCCCAAGTGGCTTGGACTACAAGTGCACATCATGATGCCTGGCTATTATTTTTACTTTTTACCACAGATCTAGTGTAGAAAATTTCCTTCTGGATTAAATGTCAAGTGGATAAATTATTCTCTCATAGGGAAATTTTTTGCCTATACAAACACATTTAGTCTAGACTTCAGGTATTACACAACTCTGACCCTTTGGTATCTTAAATTCCTGTAATCACTCTAAACTGCCCACACAGTAAATTCTTGACTCAAGTCAGCTTTTTTTTATGCATACTAAAATATCCAAATTTTTATATTTCATCCATTCTGTTATACTTTTCAATCTGGGCCAATATTCACTTGCCCCAATCAGTCGAAGACAAGGGAGAAGACATCTCAGGATGACACCTACCCATCAGTTCAACTGGCAGTCTACTAAAGAACCATATGCAAATTAACTTGTCCTGACTCATTGTTTCCCTCTCCCCCCAGAGACCACAACAAATCTCTTTATTTATGTAGTCTTGCATTCTTTCTGCCTACTGATTTTTCTTTGTAATTTCAATATGGGAAAAATTTCATTATTTCTATTTGTTCCTTACTTTCTTTTCTTCTTTTCTTCTATTTTTCTTTTCTTCTTTTCTTCTTTCTTTCATTCATTTTTTTCTTTCTATCTTTCTTTCATTAGTTTTCATGAGACCAACTCTCACTCTTTCCCCAGGATAGATTGTTCATGACTTCAGCCTTGCACACAATAACATCCAACTCTTTGCTTAAAGTGATACTGCAAGTGATCCTACCACCTCACCTGTAACTATAGGTAAGGAATACAACACTTGACTACCCTTTCTATTTGGGTAGAAATGCTGTGGGAGATGAGGGCTGAGGTTGTCTTACTGTTGTTCAGCATTGTTGATAACATGGGAGCTCAGGGGATCTACCCAATTTGGCTGTCCAGAGAATTGAATTATTGTAGTCATAAGTGAAATAATTCATTGACCTCTCTTTTATAAATGAGCTTATCATGAACTTTGAGGACTTTTCAATCTTGAGGTCTCGGTGACATAGTGGGTGTATATCAGTATTTTTGTTTTTTTTGAGACAGAGCCTCAAGCCATCCCCCTGGGTAGAGTGACATGGCATCACAGTCACAGCAACCTCCAACTCCTGGGCTCAAGTGAGTCTCCTGCCTCCACCTCCCAAGTAGCTGGGACCACAGGCACCCGCCACAACACGCGGCTATTTTTTGGTTGCAGCCGTCATTGTTGTTTTGTGGGTCCGGGCTGGGGATTTGAACCCGCCACCTTAGGTGTACGTGGCTGACGCCTTAGCCGGTTGAGCTATAGGTGCTGAGCCAGTATTTTTTAAATATCCATGGAAAGAGATTACCACAGTAATGTATGGATCTCTTTTATCCTTTGTAGGTTTTCATTGGTTATTGTGTATTATACCTCTAATCCAACATAAATGTTCAACATACATTGTGGCCAATATGACAAATTGTTTAGACACACCTAGCATAGAATGCCGGAGTGTTGGAAATTTTAGGATAGGCTACTATTTCCTATGACCATCATAAAACACTGCAGGTATGGAGTACACTACTGGAGACAGTGCCTCACCAGATATCCAGAAGGAAACTTTAGTGAGATTCCTGCCATCTGACACAAGCCTATCCTAAAGAAAGAAGTCAAACATCAAGAAAAGTAATACTGGGAATTCTGTGACATACATTTAGATTTGTCAAATCATTGTCTGAACATAGGGCTTGATTTCTTGTTCTATAACATCCCAGGTAAGGACTAGGTATGAACCACACTCTTCCATTTGATTACAAATCTATGACTTCAAAAGGAAAGATGGGTTGTTGAATCCTTTCGGCATTGCTACAAAACAAAATTTAGGAAGCACGACTTAAGTGTGGAAAAGAACCCCAAACTTTGTAACAGTTCGAACCCAACAGCAAACCCATACAGCAACTACACATGTTTAGCAGGAATAAGCTTAAGCTTAAATATCGTAACCCAGGGAAAGAAACTTTATGACATCATCCATGGAGACCATATACTGACTTCATCATGGAATATTGTGGGATCCAAGTTTCTCTTCAAAGATACTCACTGGAGTTTTCTTCTCACTTTAGCTGTTATCTTGCAAGTGTTTGATGCAGTACATTTCTTAGCCATCAACCCACAGACAGAGAAGTGATGTCCCACCTGTGTCTTATTGATTACATTAACAGCTGAGATTCCAGTCACTAGGCTGCCACCAAATGTTGAGGTTTGTACTGCTCTGAGACTCAAGCTGCATTCCAGACGGTAAAACAACATAGAGACCTTAATTGTGATGGTTTTTGTTCCTGTTGTTTTTTTTAAGAGACAGTATCGGTTTTTTAAACTTAAAAAACTGCTGTGTCTTCACAGGTGACAGAAATCTCCAACTTCTGGGCTCAGGAGCTTCCTAATGCCTCAGCCTCTCAAGTAACTTGAACTACAGGGGCCCACCTCAATGCCCAGCTATTTTTTGTTCAAGATTTGTTGGGATCATTTTTAAACTCACTACCCTCGTTGTGAGCCACCACTTCAGAAATCAAAAATGACATATTTTTCAAACTAGATTACTTGTTGCCATGAGAGTTTCACAAAAAAGCAACATCACAGAGAATATGTACACTTATTAAAATTGTGTTTTAGATAAAGGTGACCATTTTCTTGCTCAGGCAAAATAGTAAACCTTCTTTATTTATGGTTGGTTTATATATTCAATCTCATGCATGCACACTATACAACAATGACCTCATTAATATTCATTACATTTTATCTACACATGTGCACTGGGCATAAATGACTTCCATCTGTACATCTCATTGGGCATCAATGACTTGATTAATTCATCTAAACATCTTATGACCACCCCTCTGTTAGTAGCTCCTACCTGGTAATCTGCTAAGCCACCTAACATACACCTTTAAACATAACCCTTTCAAAATAACCCAGTTTAATATAACTTAATGAAGAACATGTTGTCAGTCATTACTTTCTTTGTTCTTATCTGATGAAATCATAGTCTATGGAGGAAATAGATGATTTGAATGTCTGTTCTACTGACCATGCCGTTTGAAGCAGTTACTTCAAATATTTCAGCATAGAGAACCTACTTGGGCATGCAAGAATTTGTGTGCAAAACTCTGCTCCTACATAATCCTTAAGTCAGTTTTTTTTTTTTTGTTTCTGGAACCTTTATAAGGAATACTCAGGCTGGACTTCTCAAAAGTTTTTCATGAGCTCAGATTTCATCTGTGTCATTAGATACCTGTATGCATTCCATAAATTCCTCTTTTCTTGAGGTTCTTTAGCACATTTCCATTCCTGGACCTGTCAGCAAGTAACCTTCATCACTTACCACAGATCAGGAAAGGTTACTTTATTCCCAGACACACCAGCAAGTGACTTTCATCACTTACCACAAATCTGGAGAGTTTATGTATGAGAATCTGACGAGTTTTCTAAAGGGCTTTTGCATTGGCCTTATAAAGTCAACCTTAATTCCTTACCACAGTCTGGAAATGCTATTGCAGTCAAATCCTTGGTCATGTTAGGCCTGCAAGTAACCCGGTCATATGGGATTCTGCTTTAGTTTCTCACAGTGTGCCTGCAAAAAGTCTTTCACTGCTCTATCTCAAATGGCATTTTTGGACAGAGGCATATAGGCATTTCACCTATAGTTACTGGCTAGAAGTGGTTCGTTATGCCTCTCATATTGTAAATTTGGGAGGCATATTCAATCATATTGCCTAAGCTTCTGAATTGGAGAGCAGCCTCAGCATTCATGAGATACACGTATCTGAAGAATAAAAAATGGCTGGATAATATGCAGGCTGGTGGCATGCCAGTTGAGGGAATAGGTAGACTTGATGAGAACACTTGAAGTTTGCTGTGAGCTATGATACCAGAGAAATATACCAAGGGCAACAAAAGAAGACTCTATCTCAAAAATAAGTGAAAAATACTATTGGTATTGGAGTTACTCCTAAGTTTTCCATAGGGAAATACATTTACTTTATTCATCAGTAAAGTGCTGTGTCTCTATAGATCACAGCAACCTTTAACTACTAGGCTTAGGTGATTTTCTTCCCTCAGCATCCTGAGTAGCCTGAACTAAAGGTGTACATTACAACACCTGGCTACTACTTTTATTTTGACCATGGATCTAGTGTTCAAAATTTTCCCCTATATTTAATGTCAACTGGAGAAATTATTGTCTCATAGGGATATATTTTCCTATCCCTATAGTAAACAATTCACATTTTACACAACTTTGAACCTTTGGCATCTTAGATTCTTTTAGTCACTCTAAACTGCCTACATATAGAATTCTTGACTCAAATCAGGTTTTTCTATGCACACTAAAATATACAGATTATAAACTCTACACCTTCTGTTGCACTTTTCAGTCTGGGACAATATTCTCTTGCCTCAATAAATCTAAGACAAAGGACCAGACACCTTTGGACGACTCCTATCCAACAGAACAACCAACAGTCTCCTACAAAACCAACCACAAACAAACTTGTCTTGACACATTTTTCCTTCTTATTCCTGGAGACAAAAATAAATCTCCTTTATGTAGTCTTGTATTCTTCAGTCTATTGATCTTTCCTCCTAATTTTGCTCTCAGAGACTGTACATAGCAAAATACCCCTCTTTCTTTCTTTCTTTCTTTCTTTCTTTCTTTCTTTCTTTCTTTCTTTCTTTCTTTCTTTCTTTCTTCCTTTCTGTCTCTCTTTCTCTCTCCCTCTCTCTCTCTCTTTCTTCCTTTCTTTATTTCTCTCTCCCTTCCTTCCTTCCTTCCTTCCTTCCTTCCTTCCTTCCTTCCTTCCTTCCTTTCTTTCTTTCTTTCTTTCTTTCTTTCTTTCTTTCTGTCTTTCTTTCTATCTTTCTTTCATTAATTTTCATGAGACAGACTCTCACTCTGGTCCACAGGCTTGAATGTCCATGACATCAGCCTTGAACACAATGACATCCAACTCTTCGATTTAAGTGGTACTTGAGCCTCAGGCTTTGGAGTACCTGGTCCTATAGGTAGGTATACAACACTTGACTACTTTTTCTATTTGAGTAGAAAACGGGTGGGAGATCAGCACAGGTTATGTTTCTCTTGCTCTGCCATGTCTGTAACATGGGAGTTCGCTTGATCTGCCCAATTTAGCTGCCCACAGCATGGAAACATTTCAGTCATGCATGGGATAAGTCATTGAACTCTACTTAAAAAAATGAGATTGATTATAAGGGATATTGAGCATTGTCCAATCCTCAGGCCTCAGAGACACATAGGGAGTATGTCAGGACTGTTTTACGTATTCTTACTGGGAGATCACAGCACTATGCAAAGATCTCTTTTGTCCTTATCTAGTTTCAATAGTTATTGTGTATTATATATGCAATCCAACATAACTATTCTTGTTTTTAATTAAATGATAGCTGTATACATAAATGCAAACATGGGGTACAGTGTAGTGTTTTCATATACATTTTGAAATACTTTCATGAAGCTGGTTCACATAAATTTCTTGTCATTTGCATAGTCATTGTGTCAAAACATTTATATTCTGGTTTTAGAAAAGTTCACCAAATCAACATAACTCTTCAATGTGCATTGTGGCCAAGAAGTCAAAAGTTCAGACACACATAACACAGAATTCAGGATTTATGGAAATCTTCAAATAGGTTCTAATTTCCCTTCATCATTGTAAATCAATGCAGGTATGGAGTATACTAATGAACACAGTGCCTCACGAGATTTCAATAGGAAACCTTCAAAGAGATACCTACTGTCCAAAAGAATCCTATTCTAGAGAATTAAGTGAAAACATTATGAAAAATAGAACCGGGAATTTTGTTACTCAGCATTTAGGTCTGTCAAATCATTGTCTGATACTTGGGTTTGATTTCTTGTTGTTTAGCATCTCATATCAGCACTAGGTAGAAACCACACTATTCCATTTGATTACAAATCTATGATATGTAATCCACCATGGTTAGAAAACAAAATTGAGGAAGTAGAAATTGAGAGTCAAGAAAAGAATGTCACTCTTTTTAAAAGTTTGAACCCAACAACAAACCTGGATAGCAACTATTCATGCTTAGTAGGAATAAGATTAAGCTTAAACATGGTAACCCAAGGCAACACACATTGTGATCTATGGTCATATATGATGACAATGTAGTGACTTCATTCTTGTATATTGTGGGATCCAGGCTTCTGTTCAAAGATACTCACTGGACTTTTCTGCTACCTTCAGCTGCTATCCTGCAAGTGTTTGATCCAGAACATTTCTTAGCACTTCATCCACAGGCAGAGAAGTGATCTTCCATTTGTGCCTTATTGATTACATTAATGGCTGAGATTCCAGTCACTAGACTTACACAACAGTTAAGATTTTGTAGAGCCATGACACTCAAACTACATTTCAGATTTTAAAACAGCATGGAGATAATTAAGTAGGATGCCATTGTTTCTATTTTTTTTTCTTTTGAGTCAGAGTTTCACTTTGTCACTCTCAGTAGCTATCTATGCCTTCAGAAGTAACAGAGACCTGTATCTGCTTGGGTCAGGTGTTTCTTTATCCTCAACTTCCCCAATACCTTGAAATACAAGTACTCGCCTCAATGCCCAGCTATTTTTTGCTGCAGATTATCTGAGACCATTTTCAAACTCACCTTCATCATGATGAATCACTTCAGAAATTGGAGATGGGATTTTTTTTTAACTAATTTTTGTTGGTTCTTCATGCCTCTCATCTTGGATATTTGGGAGGCCCAGTCAGTTGGATTGTTTGAGATGCTGAATTGGAAACCAGCATCAGCACTAGTGAGATATCCATCTCTGAATTATAAGAAACAGCAGGATGTCATGCAGGCTTCTAGCATGTCAGTTGAGTAACAGGTACTTGATGAGAGCCTATTGAACTATGCTACCTTTGTACTCTATAGAAGACAACAAAACAAGACTCTGTCTTAATAAATAAATGAAGAAAAACATTTGTATTGGAATTACTCTTATTTTTGCTTTATTATTTATAGAAAGACAGAGAATTACTTTATTTATCACACTTATTAATGTTCTGTGACATCTACAAATCACAGTAACCTCCAATGTGTGGGCTTAGACAATTTCCTTCTCTCAGCCTCCAGAGTAGATAGAATTACAGGTGCATGCCACAAAGCCAGGCTATTATTTTTACTTTTCAGCATAGATATAGTGTTTAAAACTTCTCCCAAGTTTAGCCGTCAACTGAAGAAATTATTCTCTCATACAGAAATTTATTTTTCTACAACCCTTATTAGTTAAGACCAGATTTTACACAACTCTTACCCTTTTGTATCTCAAATTCTTTATGTCACTCTAAAGTGACAGGAAATTCTTGAATCAAGTCAGGTTTTTTTCTGTTGTGCTTTTCATTCTGGACCAATATTCCCTTGCCTTAATCAGTCCAAGGCCAGAGACCAGACATTTATGGACTATACCTACCCATCGATTAACTGGCAGTCTTTTGAGGAAACAACCACATAAAAATGTATCCTGACTCATTCTTTCCTCCTCCCCCCAGGAACCAGATAAAATCTCCTCTTTTATGTAGTGCTGTATTCCATCTGCCTACTGACCCATTCTTGTACTATGCTCTTGGAAACTACCTAGAAACATCTCTTTATTTATTAATGTATTTATTCCTTTCTTTCTTTCTATCCTTTTTTTCATTATTTTTTATGAAACCAACCCTCACTATGGTACCCAGGTGAGATTGTCCATGATGTCAGCCTTGCACACAATGACATCCAACTGTTTGATTGATATGATCCTCCTCCGTCAGCCTGTGGAACTATAGATAAGGGATACAACACTTGACTACATTTTATATTTGATTACAAACCTGATGGGCTGAGGTTGTCTTTCTCTTGCTCAGATTTTTCTCTAACATGGAACATTAGGGGATCTGCCCAATTTGGGAAGAATATTTGCTGAAATATTGTAGTCATGTGTGGGATAAGTCATTGAGTTCTAATTAAGAAATGAGCTGATCAGGGATTTAGAGGATGGTCCAATCCTCAGGCTTCTGTAACACATACACTGTATGTTGTGATGAATAGACCCGCTTGGTTTCCCGCTAAGACCAGTGGGGAACCAGCCCACTACCCTTGAAAATAGAACCTCTTCTAAGCCTTTTAGTCCCAGAACCCTCAAGGGTAGAGAAGCTTAAAGATAAAGATAAGATGAAGTTAGGGATTGATGCCAGAGAAACTCCTTGTTTAAAAGTCTCAAGTAATTTAAAACATTTCTCAACTTATGTTGAGCTATGTACCCCCCACAATGCAGCCCCTTGAATTACGTGACCCCCACCTGTGATCCATGACTTAATGTACCTTATGGCCAATGAAGTAATATGTACGCCCACTGTAATGAATGTACCACTTACCTTGTCACCTCTGAGCTATATTGACCTGTGCTAATTGCAATATTTTGACTTTTGTTAAAGCTTGCTTGCATGCTTGAACAAAATTTACAGTATTTAACCCCCCTGAATTTGTCATTCAGGGCTGCCTCTTAGCCCCTGAAACAGCCCCCTGTAGGTGTACCTGCAGGTGTATCAAATTCCTAATAATTCCTATTGATTATTGCATCAGAAATGGTGTCCAATTTTCTCTTACAGCTGAGTGAATCTCTACAATATTAGGATATCAGGACTGTTTTACATATCCATAATGGGAGATTACCACAACTGTGAATAAATCTCATTTATCTTTATCAAATTTCATTAGTTAATGTGTAGTATATGTGTGATACAACATAACTCTTTAAAGTGCATTATGGCCAAGAAGCCAAAAGTTATTCACACCTATTATGGAACTCAGGTTTGATGGAAATGTGAAGATAGCCTGATATTTCCCTTCATCATCATTAATCACTGCAGGTATGGAGTATGATTATGGACACAGTGCCTCACCAGATTTCCAGAGGGAAACTTGAGTGATACACCTACCATCAGAAACAAGTCTATTCTAGAGAAAGAAGTAAAACATCATGAAAAGTAGAAATGGCAATTGTGTGACATAACATTTCACTCTGTCAAATCATTTTCCAATCATTTGGTTCAATTTGTTGATCTCTAACATCCCAGGGCAGCACTAGCTATGAACGACACTCTTCCTTTTGATTACAAATTCGTGACTTTAAAAGGAACAGATAGGTTGTATAATCCCTTGGGAATGATTACAAAATAAAATTTAGAAAGCAGGAATTAAGTGTGAAGGAAAGAACCCCAGTCATTGTAACAATTTGAAACCAACAACAAACCCAGACAGCAACTACACAAGCTTAGCAGGAATAAGATTAAGCTTAATGATCGTATTCCAGCGTGACACCCATTGTGATGTCATCCGTGATGACAATGTAGTGCATGCTTTCGCAAACCATGCCTGTGAGCTACATATGGGTCCCCTAGGACATTTTTCCAGTCTTCCAGGTGTTATTACAGCCACTGCCTGTCCTCCTTAACCGCAGACTTGTGCCAGGGCCAATAGTTGGTCAGAGTGACAGTGAACTGTGTCCCTGTTTAAAAAGTTTGAGGACCCCTTATTTAGTGATATCATCCTGAAATTTCATGGGATCCAGGATTCTGATCAAAAATACTCAGTGGACATTTCTGCTCACTTCAGTTGGTGCCCTGCAAGTGTTTGATGCAGGAATTTTCTTAGCCTTCCATTTCCAGATAGAGAAATAATCTCCCATTTGTGCCTTATTGATTACATAAATGGCTAAGATTCCAGTCACTAGGCTGACACAGCAGTTGAGATATTGTACAACAATGAGACTCAAGCTGCATTCCAGATGGAAAAACGGAAGTAGGATGCTCTTTGTTCTTTTTTTTATTGTGATAGAGTTTCACTTTGTCATTATCAATAGTGTGATGTTCCATCACAACTCATAGAAATCTCCATGTCTTGGGCTCAGACAATTCTTTTGCCTCAGCCTTTCCAGTAGCATGAACTACAGGTACCTTCCTCAATGCTCAGAATTTTTTTGTTGTTGTTGCAGATTACCTGAGACCATTTTCAAAATCACCAACCTCATGGTGAGCCACCACTTCAGACATCAAAAATGGAATATTTTTAAAACTAGGATTTATTTCTCATAATTGTGTTAAGACATTTATATTGAACCTTATAAAAAATCAAATTAGTATTTCTGGCTGAGGGTGGTTCACATGCCTCTTGGATTGTAAAATTTGGTGGCCCTTTCAGTTGGATTCTTGAGCTTCTGAATTGGAAACCAGTCTCATCAGTTGTGAGATACCCATCTCTGAAGAATTAAAACAGCCAAATGTTATTCAGTTTTCTGGCATACCAGCTGAGGGAACAGGTTCAATTGATGAGAACACTTGAAGTTTCCTGTGAACAATGATACCAGGGTAGTCAACCAAATGCAACAACAAAAAAAAGAGTTTCAATAAGTAAATAAAGAAAACCATTTCTATTGGAATTACTCCTCATTTTTATCTTTTTTTTTTAAGAGACAGAGACTTACTTTATTTATCACACTCAGTAAAGTTCTGTGGCATTTACATATAATAACAATCTCCAACTCCTGGCCGTAGGTGATTTTCTTCTCTGAGGCTCCTGAGTTGCAGAGACTACAGGTGCACAATATAACTACTGGCTATAACTACTCCTTTTGACCACAGAACTTGTATTGATAATTTCCCCCAGATTGGATGTCAACTGGAGAAATTATTCTCTCTTAAGGAAAGGTTTTTTGTACAACCCGTATTAGTGAAGATTTTACTTTTTACACAACTCTGACACTTTGGTATCTTAAATTTCTGTACTCTAAACTGCTCACACAATGAATTCTTGACTCAAGTCAGGATTTTTATGCACACCAAAATATCTAGATTCTACATTCCACATTCTGCATCTAGATTCTACATTCTGTTGCACTTTTCAATCTGGGCCATATTCCCTTGTCCCAATGAGTCTAAGTCTAGGAACAGATATCTCTGGATGTTCCCTACCCATCAGATCAACTGTAAGTGTCTTTAAGGAACTAAGCACAAACAAACTTGTCCTGAATCTTTGTGCTCTCCCGCAAGGACAACAATAAATCTCCTTCTTTATATATTCCTGTATTCAATCTGCCTACAGACACTTCCTTATATTTTTTGCTTTTGAAAACTGTACCCAGGAAAATTCCTTCCTTCTTTCCTTCCTGCTTTCCTTCCTTCCTTCATTCCTTCCTTTCTTTTTTCTTTCTTTCTTTCTTTCTTTCTTTCTTTCTTTCTTTCTTTCATTATTTTTATTCATGAAACTGACTCTCACTCTTTTCCCCAGGATAGATTGTCTAAGACATCAGATTTTCACACAATGACATCCAACACTTTGTTCGAAGTGATCCTCCTGCCTCAGCCGCTGAAGTAGCTGTAACTATAGGTAAGGGGTACAACAGTTAACTACTCTTTCTATTTCAGGAGAAACCCAGTGGGTTATCAGGGCTAAGTTCGTCTTTTTGTGGCAGAGCCTTATCTCTAACATAGGAGCTCAGTGGATCTCACAATTTGGATGCCCAGAGTATCAAAATATCATAGTCATTCATGGAATAAGTCATTGAGCTCTACTCAAGAAATGAGTTTATCAGGGAATATGAGAATTGTCCGATCCTCAGGCTTTGGTGACACATAGGGAGCTTGTCAGAAATTTATCATATATCCATGGTGAGAGATCACCACAACTATGCATAAATCTATTTTATCTTTATCAGGTTTCATTATTTATTGTGTCTTAGTTGTGTGATCCACCATAAGTCTTCAATGGGTATTGTGGCCATGAAGCCAACAGTTTAGGGAAACCTAGCACAGAATTCAGGATTGGTGGAAATTTCAAGATAGACCGATATTTCCCATGATCATCATAAATAACTGCAGGTATTGAGTTTACTACTGGACACAATGCCTCACCAGATGTCAAGCGGGAAACTTCAGGGAGACATCTGCCATTGGAAACATACCTTTTCTAGAGAAACAAATAAAATAGGAGGTGGAGGTAAGATGGCACATTGGTGCCACTATCACAGAGGCTCCCATCCAGAAAGATATTTAAAAGTTATTTGTTTAGCAATTAGCCACTGGTTGGAGCTGAGCCAAGATAGAATGTTGAACAATACACATCAACCCTGCTTATAATACTTTGCTTCATATGGAATCCGAAAAAAATATAGAATAGCCAAGACATTACTCAGAAAGAAAAATGAGGCAGGTGGAATCAAACTATGAGACCTCAGACTATACTATAAATCAATAGTGATCAAAACACCATGTTACTGGGACAAAACAGAAGGGTAAATGAATAGAACAGAATAGAGAACAAAGAGTTGAACACAGCTATCTTCAGTTATTTGATCTTTGAAAAGTCAAATAAAAACATTGAATGTAGAAAATAATCCCTATTTAACAAATGGTACTGGGCAAACTTGTTGGTGACCTGAAAAAGGCTGAAACTGGACCCACACATTACACAATTAACTCAGATAGACTCTTACTGGATTCAAGATTTAAACTTAAGACATAAAACTATAAAAATGCTAGAAAAAAGTGCAGGGAAAACACTTGAAGAAATTGGCCTGGGCAAATATTTTATGAGTAAAACCCCCCTTGGGCAATTCAAGCAACATAAAAAATACACTCCTAGGACCTGATCAAACTAAAAGCATCTGCGCAGCCAAGAACACAGTAATTCAAGCAGACAGCCTTCAAAATAGGAGAAGATATTTACAGGTTATGTCTCTGACAAAAGTTTAATAACCAGAAATCACATACAGTTCTAGAACATCCCAGGCCAGCACTAGGTACAAACCATACTCTTCCAATTGATTACAAATTCGTGTCTTGAAAAAGAAAGGATAGATTATTGAGTCCCTTGGCCATGGTTACAATACAAAATTTAGGAAGCATAAATTGAGTGGGGAGAATAGAACCCCTCACTTTCTAACAGTTTGAAACCAAGAACAAACCCAGACAGCAACTACACATGTTTACCAGAAATGAGAATAAGCTTAAAGATGGTAATAGGGTAACAACAATTGTGAAATCATCAATGAAGAGCTTGTAGTTACTTGACCCTGGAATGTCCTAGTATCTAGGCTTCTGGTGAAAGATGATTTCTGGGCTCGCACTTGTGGCTCAAGTGGCTAAGGCACCACCTACATACACCTAAGGTGGCGGGTTCGAATCCAGCACGGGCCTGCCAAAAAATAATGATGGCTGCAAGCAAAAATTGGCCAGGCATTGTGGGGGGCGCCTGTAGTCCCAGCTACTTGGGAGGCTGAGGCAGGAGACTCGCTTGAGCCCAGGAGTTGGAGGTTGCTGTGAGTGTGATGCCATGGCACTCTACCCAGGGGGATAGCTAGAGGTTCCATCTCAAAAAAAAAAAAAAAAGATGATGTCTGGACTTTTCTGCTCACTTCATTTGGTGTTTTGCAAGTGTTTGATCCAGGCCATTTCTTAGCCCTTCATCCACGGAGAAGTGATCTCCTATTTGTATCTTATATATTACATTAAGGTTGGGGAATCCAGTCACTAGCCTGACACAACACTTGAGATTTTGTACAGCTCTGAGACTCAACCTACATTCTTCTTCTTTCTTACTTTCTTTTTTGAAGGAGTTTCACTTTGTCATTCTCAGTAGAGTGCTGTGCCATCACAGCTAACAGAAATTCCTTCTCCTCTGCTCCGACAAACTTTTTGCTACACCTTCCTCAGTAGCTTGCACTACAATTGCCTGACTCAATACTCAGCTACTTTGTTGCATATTGACTGGAACCATTTTCTATTTCACCAACCTCATTGTGAACTACCACTTCAGACATTGGATATAGGATAGTGTTCAAACTAGGTTTCATGAACAGTTATGGTTCTTAATAGATCTCATATTGGCAATTTGAGAGGCCTCCTCTGTTCAATTTTCAGAGCTTCTGAATGAAAGACCAACCCCAGTACTGTGAGATACCAATCTTTGAAGAATAAAAATTGGCTGGATGTTATGCAGGCTCATGGCATGCCAGCTGAGGGAATAACTTTCACTTAATGTAAAGACTTAAAGTTTTATGTGAATTATGATACCAGGGTACTCTAACAAAGGATACAAAACAAAACTCTGTCTCAACAAATAAATGTAGAAAAACATGTGTAATGGAGTTACTCCTCATTTTTACTTTTATTTTTATACAGACAGATACTTACCTTTTTTATCACATTCAGTTAAGATCTATGGTGTCTACATATCACAGCAACTTCGAAATCCTGGTCTTTGGGAATTTTCTTCTCTCAGGTTCTGAGAATCTGGAAATATAGGTGTATGCCACAACACCTGGCTATTATTTTTGTTTTTGATCATATATCTAGTGTTGAAAATATTCTGTTAGATTACACATCAACTGGAGAAATTTTTCTCTCATAGAGAATATTTTTCCTACAACCCCTTTTACTCAAGACCTCAGATTATACATTGACCCTTTGGCACCTTAAATTCTTGCAGTCACTCTGAACTGCACACACAGTGAATTCATGACTGAAGTCAGGTTGCTTTATGTACACTAAAATATCCAGATTATACACTATAGACTTCTGTTGCACTTTTCAATTTGAGCCAATACTCCCCATATCCCAGTCAGTCCAAATCCATGAACCAGACATCTATGGATGACCCCTCTCTATCAGATGAACTTCCAGTCTCTTATGGACCCACCAACAAGAAACTTGACCTGACTGATTGTTCCCTCCTCCCCATGGAAACTACAATAAATTTCCTCCTTTATGTCATCCTGTAGTCTGTCTGCCTATTGACCTTTCCTCATAATTTTGCCTTTGGAAACTGTATCTAGCAAAATTTCTTTCTTTCCTTCCTTCTTTCTTTCTTTCTTTCTTTCTTTCTTTCTTTCTTTCTTTCTTTCTTTCTTTCTATCCTTCCTTCCTTCCTTCTTTCTTTCTTTCTTTCTTTACTTCTTTTTTTCTTTTCTTTCTTTTCTTTCTTTCTTTCTTTCTCTTCCTCCCTCTCCCTCTCCCTCCCCCCTTCACTTCCTTCTTTCTTTTTTTTCTTTCATTCTATTTTTGTTTAATTATTATTCATGAGACCAAATCTCATTGTGTACCCCTGGCTCAATTGTCCATGTCCTCAACATTGTACACAATGACATTTAAATTTTTGGTAAAAGTCATCCTACTACTTCAAACTCTGGAGTAGCTGGAAGTCCAGGTAAGGGATAGAACACGTGACTAGCATTTGTATAGTAGAAACACAAGTGGGAGGTCAGGGCTGAGAATGTCTTTCTGTTACTCAGTCTTATCTCTAACCAGGTAGTTCAGTGGATTTGCCCAATTGGGCTGATAAGAGCATTGAAATATTGTAGTCATGCATGGGATCAGTCATTGAGCTCTACTGAAGAAAGGAGCTTATCATGAACTTTAAGGATGGAGGAATCCCCAGGCATAGACATAGGGAGTATGTATGGACTGTGCAGTGTGGCAAAAAAGCCAAAATTTTAGGCACATCTAGGACATAATTCAGGACTGAAAGAATTTAAAAATAAGCTGATATTTCCAATGATCATGATAAATAACTGCAGGAATGAAGTACAGTACTGGACACAGTGCCTCACCAGAGTTAGAGAGGAAACCTGCAGTGAGAAAGTGAACCTTCAGTAATGTGGGTTATTGAAAGCCTAGTTCATGGTTACAAAATAAAACTTAAGAATCAGGAATTGAGTGTGGAGAAAATAACCACACTCTTTCTAAAAGTTTGAACCCCAAAACAAACCCAGACAGTAGGAATGAGATTATGCCTAAAAATTGTAACCCAGGGCAACACCCATTGTGATGTTGATACCGGAAATGTGGCACCCCAGCCAGCTCAGCCAAGCAGGGCCTGGGGAACCTGCTACTTCTGTCTTGGTGGCATCAGCCAGCAAAAAAACTGGCAGGTTAGGGCAAGCGAGGGAGCTTTCTTCCCCTAGAGGCTCCAGTAGAGCGGTGCTAGAGGACCTGTCCATCAAGGGAAAACTGGTGCCCATCCCTGATTGGTCCATTTTCAATCCTGCTCCTGATTGGTCCATTTTATGGACCAAACACAGCTAAGCTATTAGACCTATATAAGGCTCTGAGAAGAGAGCCTGGGGAAAGATCGTTGGAGACCTACAGGGCAGATTGTCACAGATTGTGGCACACCTTCGAGGAATAAGACTTCGGCAGATCATCGCAGACCTTCAAGGAAGATAGAGCAGAAGAACAAGACTTTGGCAGACCATCGCAGACCATCCAGAAGAAGAAGCGAAAGCTGTGGCACTTCTAGTGCTGACCCTGCTCTACAAAGAGGCTTGGCTCTTAGTAGGAGTTTTAACACTTGAGCTGTAGCTGTAACACCTTCGCTGCTGATCCTGCCTTACAAAGAGGCTTGGCCCTTTGCTGATCTCTGCTGTGCAAAGAGGCTTGGCCTTTTTTAAGAGCTGTAGCACATCTATCCTGCTCTTCAAAGAGGCTTGGCTCTTTGTAAGAGATGTTTTCATAAGAGTTCTAACACTTGTATCCTGCCCTGCAAGGAGGTTTGGTTCTTTGAGCTGTAAATAAAACCTCACTGTTCGTTCTATGGTCTATCAATTCATTCATCGAATCATTGAGACCAAGAGCCTAGAAATCCAGTGTTAAAAATCCGGTATCAATGTCATCTATGGTGGCCCTTTATTGACTTCATCCTGGAATTTCATGGGATCCAAGTTTATGGTAAAAGATACTCACTGGGTTTTTGTGTTCAACTAGTGTTTTTCAAGTGTTTGGTGCAGGACATTTCTTAGGCCAACATCCACAGACAGAGAAGTGATCTCCCATTTGTTGCTTATTGATTACATTGATGGCTGAGATTCCAGTCACTGTGCTGACATAACCATAGAAATTTGTACAGCAGTGAGACTCAAGCTGTATTCCACATGGCAAAAACTGCATAGAGATTCTTAAGTAGAATTCTCTTTCTTCTTATTTTTTATCTTGTTAAGACAGAATTTCAATTTATCACTCATGGTACAGTGCTATGCCATCACAGCTCAAAGAAACTTTCATCTCCTGGGCTCAGGTGATTCTTTTGCCTCAGCCTTCACATTAGTTATACTACAGGCACCCACATCAATTCCCAGCTATTTTTTATTGAAGATTGTCTGGGACCATATTAGAACTCACCAAACTCATGGTGAGCCACCACTTTAGACATATGAATTGGAGACTGGCCTCAGCAGTAGTGAGATACCCATAGTTTCACTTGATGGGAAAACTTGAAGTTTGCTGTGAGCTATGATACCAGAGTTCTCTACCAAAAGCAATAAAATAAGACTGTCTCAGTAAATAAATGGAGAAAAATATTTGTGTTGGAGTTACTCCTTATTTTTACTTTTTTTTAATAAATTGGAATAGAGATGTACTTAATTTATCATATTGAATGTGGAGAAAAGAACCCCAGTTTGTAACAGTTTGAACCCAACAACGGCAACTATGCATACTTAGCAGGAATAGATTAAGTCTAAATATTGTAACCGAGGGCAACACTCATTATGACGTCATCCATCGAGACCATGTCGTGGCATCCAGGCTTCTTGTCAAACATACTCATTGGACATTTCAGCTCACTGTAGCTGGTGTCCTGCAAGTGTTTAATTGAGGTATGATACCAAGGTGCTCTACGAAAGGCAACAAAACAAGACACTGTCTCAAAAAATAAAATGTTTTTGAGATACTCCTCATTTTTACTTTTTTTAAATAGAGACAGAGATTTACTTTATTTATCAAACTCAGTAAAGTTCTGTAACATCTACATATCACAGCACCCACTAACTGCTGGGCATAGGTCATTTTCTTCCCTCAGCCTCCCAAGTAGCTGGGACTACCTACACACTCCACAATGGCTGGCTATTATTTTCTTTTAACCATGGATATACTGTTGAACATTTTTCTCATGACTTGAGGTCAATTGGGGAAATCATTCTCTCATAGAGAATTTTTTTTACTAAAACCTATTTTAGTCAAGAATTCAGATTTTACACAACTCTGACCCTTTCAATCTTAGATTCTTGTAATCACTCTAAACTACCCACATGGTGTATACTTGACTCAATTCAGGTTATTTTTATGCTCAGTAAGATATCTAGATTATGCACTCCACCCCTTTGCTTGCACATTCCAATCTGGACCAATATTCCCTTGCCCCAGTCAGTCCAGGACAAGGGACCAAACATCTCCAGAAAAGCCCTACCAGTCAGATCACTGGCAGTCTCATAAGGAACCAAACACAAATGAACTTGTCCTGACTCATTTTTCTCTCCTTTCCAGGGGGAACCATATTAAATCTCCTCCATTATGTATATTCCTGGATTCCAGCTACCTACAGACCTTTCCTCATAATTTCACTTCTGGAATCTGTACATAAAAAAAAAAATTCCTTCTTTTTCTTTTTTTTTCCTTTTCTTTTTCTTTTCTTTTCTATTCTTTTCTTTCCTCTTTTCTCTTTTCTCTTTCTTTCTTTCTTTCTCTCTTTCTCTCTCTCTTTATTTCTTTCTTTTTGTCTTTCTTTCTTTTTTCTTTTTTTCTTTCTTTCTTTCTTTCTTTCTTTCTTTCTTTCTTTCTTTCTTTCTTTCTTTCATTCTTTCTTTCTTTCTTTCTTTTTTCATGATACCTACTCTCACTCTGTTGGCCAGGCTACTTTTTCAATGACTTTGGCCTTGTACACAATGACCTCCAACTCTTCCATTAAAATGATTCTTTTGTCTCAATATCTGGATTACCTGGAACTATAGGAGAGGGATAAAACACTTGACTAATCTTTTGATTTGAGTAGTACCCCATTGGGAGTTTAGGGCTGAGGTTTTCTTTCTGTTGCTCAGCCTTATCTATTACAGGGCAGCTAATGAGATCATCCCAGTTTGGCTGCCAAGATCATTGAAATATTTCAGTCATTCATGAAATAAGTCATTGAATTCTACTTACAAAATAAGCTTATCAGGGACTTTGAGGACTGTCCAATTCCTCAGGACTCGGTGACACATAGAGCGTATGTTAGGACTGTATTCCATATCCCATGTGGGAGATCACCACAACTATACATGGATCTCCTTACTCTTTATCAGGTTTCATTAGTTGATGTGTATTATATCCCTGATCTGAAATAATTCTTCAATGGTCATTATGCAAAAGAAGCCAAAAATTTAGACACATCTCACATGGAATTCAGGATTGATGGATATTTCAAGAGAGATTGATATTTCTCATGACCATCACAAATAGCTGGACTGGACACAGTGCCTCACCAGATTGCAAGAGGGAATCTTCAGTGTGACACCAATCCTCTGAAACAAGCCTGTCCTAGACAAAGAAGTTATACATCATGAAAACTAGTAATGTGACATAGCATTTAGATCTGTCAAATCATTGTACGATCATTGGGCTCAATTTCTTGTGATACCGGAAAAGTGGCACCCAAGCCAGCTCAGCTGAGCAGGGCCTGGGGGACATGACACTTCTGTCTTGGTGGCAGCAGCCAGCAAAGAAACCGGCAGGTTGGGGCAAGCGGGTGAGCTTTCTTCCCCCAGAGACTCCAGTAGAGCAGTGCTGGAGGACATGTCAATCAAGGGAAAACTGGTGCCCATCCCTGATTGTTCCATTTTCAATCCTGCTCCTGCTAAGCTATTACACCTATGTGAGACCTTGAGAAGAGAACCTGGGGGCAGATCATCGCAGACCTTCAAGGAAGATAGAGCAGAAGAATAAGTCTTCAGCAGACCATCCAGAAGAAGAAGCAAAAGCTGTGGCACTTCTAGTGCTGATCCTGCCTTACAAAGAGGCTTGGCCCTTTGTTGATGGCTGCCCTGCAAAGAGGTTTGGTCCTTTGTAAGAGCTATAGCTGTAACACCTCCGCTGCTGATCCTGCCTTACAAAGGAGCTTGGCCCTTTGCTGATCTCTGCCCTGCAAAGAGGCTTTGTCCTTTGTAAGAGCTGTAGCTGTAACACCTTCGCTGCTGATCCTGCCTTACAAAGAGGCTTGGCTCTTTGTAAGAATTGTTTTTATAAGAGTTGTAACACTTCTATCCTGCCCTGCAAGGAGGTTTGGTTCTTTGAGCTGTAAATAAAACACCACTGTTCATTCTATGGTCTGTCGATTCATTCATCAAATAGTTGAGAACAAGAGCCTGGAATTCCAGTGTTAAATATCCAGTATCATTGTTACATAACATCACAAAAAAGCACTAGATATAAACCACACTCTTCCATTTTATTACAAATCCGTGGCTTGAAAAGAAAATAATGGGTTTTTGAATCCCTTCTCCAGGGTTACAAAATGAAATGAAATTTAGGAACAAGGAATTGAATGTGGATAAAACTACCCCACTCTTTGTAATAGTTTAAACTCAGTGTCAACCACCAACAGCAACTACTCATGCTTAGCAGGAATAAGATTAAGCTTAAAGATGGTAACCCAGGGCAAAAATCATTTTGATGTCATCCACAGTGAGCAAGACCAAAGACCAGACATCTTTAGATGAACCTAACCATAAGAACAACTAGCAATCAACCACAAGGGATCTTGTCTTGACTCCTTCTTCCCTCCTTCCACCGTGATCCACAATAAATGTTCTCCTACCTGTATTTTATGATTCCATTGCCTACTGACATTTCCTTGTAATTTCGTTCTTTGAAACTGTAACTAACAAATTTCTTTCTTTCTTTCTTTCTTTCTTTCTTTCTTTCTTTCTTTCTTTCTTTCTTTCTTTCTTTATTTCATTATTATTTATGAGACTGATTCTCACTGTATTCCCAGGCGATATTGCCCATAACATCAGCCTTGAACAAGGTGACATCCAACCCTTCAGGTGAAGTGATCCTCCTGCCTCAGCCTCTGGAGTATCTGCAACATTAGTTTAGGGATAGAACACTTGACTACCCTTTTCTTTGAGTAGAAACCCGGTGGGAGATCAGGGCTTAGGATGTCTATCTGTTTCTCCGCCAGGTCTCTAATGGGGGAGCTCAGGATATCTGGCTAATTTGGCTGCCTAGAGCATCAAAATATTTTACTCATGAGTGGGATACGTACATTGAGCTCTACTTAAGCATTATGCTTATTGAGGAATTTGAGGATTTTCCAATCTTCCGGCCTCAATGACACACAAGGAGTATTTCAGCACTTTTTTACATATCCATGGTGAGGGATCACCACAAATATGCATAGATCTCTTTTATCCTTATCAGGTTTCATTAGTCATTCTGTATTATAACTGTGATAAAACATAAGTCTTAAAAGTGCATTGTGGCCAAGAAGCCAAAATTCAGAATTCAGGATTGATGGAAATTTAAAGATAGGCTGATATTTCCCATGATAATCATATATAACTTGAGATATGTGACATGGTACAGCCCCAGTAACTCACACTTAATAGTTTAGCCTCATGTGATCCCAGAGGAAATTAACCCTAATATGGAATCTCCTTACTTTGAGGACATGCCCAGCACTGCTAAAGTGCAGAAAGCTACAGTTCACAGAAAGAATGTGCTGGAGGGTCAGACTGGGTCATAGCTTGAGGCTTAACACCTTTCAAGGCACTGGGACATTGTACCTTGTTCTTTTCTCCTCAGTCACACAATAATTGCTAGTTTTATTTTAAGGAAATTGGCTAATAGAATACACAGGCTGGCACCATTGTGGTATAACTCCATTCAAAATTTTCTCAATTTGTATCAATTGTATAAGTGCTCAGTAATAACTGTGTTGAATTGGCATTTTTATGGCATTTTCCATAATTTCACTTCACTTTCCTCAGTGTTTTTTATTTTAAACATTTATCAGATATATAAGAGGAACAATAAAGATAGGTAGTTACTGAGTTCCTCATCAACCCTCAGTCTCCTTTTCAGACTACTAATTTTGTCTGAAGTGCCTTTCTCTGCATCAGCATTCTGTTAACCTGGAGAACAGCAACATCTGGCACAGGGAGAAGGCTGTTAAGCTGAACTGAACCTGGTCAATTATTCATGGACTTTCTGCTCACCGATTTTAAAGTGAGAAAACTGAGAATGGGCAAAATAAAGATGGTTACTACTGAACTGTCATTACTAAGGACCATTGACAAGCTTGCATTTAGGGACATTAAGTTGGGAAATACAATTTCTGTTGAGGATGAATTCAATTACTTTATTGGTCATAATGGGTGTTTTGTCAAAACTCAATCTTTTTGCCATCTTTTTGCAATAGTCCATAAGTTTTGTTATTGGTTTTCACCTGAGCATCATAATCAATTGATTTTGTCTGTGTGGGAAGATGTAGAGTAGGGCATAAAACAGTTTCATTAACATGGTAATATTATTGATAAAGATGTGTGGACTATTTATAACTTGGTAATGATGGCTTTTCAATATTTTGTTAATTAAAAGAGAAAACAAGTACATAAATTAGTGTCTGAGAAAAATGACAAAGAGCCTGAAATTGCTAAATTGACGGTCTTGGACATGCAAGATTTAGATAATAATAAGTTCCTTTACGAGTAAGAGCCAGAGGAGAAATCCTTGCCTCTTTCATCTTCTGTTCAATCTTTGCAGCAAAAAAAAAGTCAAACTTAAAAATTTCATTAGAGAATGTAACTGTTTAATTGACAATATGAACCAGAATCCTTCTTTGCCCCCCACCACCTCTCATATCAGTCTCATGCCCCCCATGCCTTCTACTGATGTGCTTTTTCCAACCCTCCTACTATGCCTGAGAAGACTAGACTTTTACAGTCTCATTCTAGATCTCTAGAGTATAGATCTAGCTGTATTATTATGTTAAAATGCTGTCCCTTCAGCACTGACTTATGAATTTAAGATTCTAGTTCAAAGAGTTATTTTGCCTAACCCAGACATGAGAATTCTAACAAAGCCTGACATTTCTTTAGAAAAAGCTGGCACTTGTAATAGGGATTTGGGGTTAATTAGGTTTCCCAACTTCTCGACCCAAAGGGTAAGAACAAAATATAATATAATGAAGTAGTTCTTAAATTTCTTAAAATGTTAAAAGATGCTGTAATTGTTATGAGCCTAATGCACCATATACTCAAGGCCTTTTATGTTCTTATTGTGGAGACCAGTTTCTTAACCTGAAGCACTGGGAAAGACTCACTGAAACTTCTCTTTCTCATGCTCAATATTTACAATTTTCTTCTTGGTGGAGAAATAAACAGCATGATGCTAACCCTAACCTATCTTATGCCCAATGAACAGGCCCAAATGACTTTCAGTGACATGCTATGCAACTTGAGCTTTCCAAAACTTTTACCACAAACAGCGTTGGCTTACATGCAAGGGCTCAGTAAGATGAGCCAGAAGGCTAACCATTCTTTACCAAAAAAACACAGGGACCAAGTGAACCATATGCAGAATTTTCTGTGAAACTCTGTGCCACCTTTCAGCGGGCCATTCCAGGCATGGGAATGCAATATATGCTTTTGTTTTCTCTTGTGTATGAGAATGCTAATGATAATTGTCATTGTCACTGAATATTAGCAGTTATTTCAAATGAAGAACATGTCTCCATGGATTACTTAGAGCCACTAGAAATGTAGAGTCTACCTTCTTACAGGATAATTTAATTGGTGATCAAATTCGTCCTCATATGATTGCCACTTTTAAAAACTAACAATCAGAAGTGTTGTGATTGTGGCAAGTCATGTCTCATTTGGAGAAACTGTTGTAAAGCAGAGAAAAGAAAATCTCTGACACTCTGCTGCATCTGTATTTTACAGGTGGTGCCAAAACGAAAGGGATTGGACTAATGGATGTAAGATCTATTAAGGATGAGGACGTTAATATTCTTCCACCAATGGACCCAAAACCTCCCAGACTGCCCAGACCTAGACAAAAACACAGGCTCAATGATTCAAGTTTATCCATTTAGCACAAGAGTGAAAAAAGCCCAGATTCAGGCAACTCCAGACACCCAGAACTCTTAAATAATAACACTGGGGGCCACGCCCAATTCAGCAGAGTTTTGTGCGAGCTTCAAAGCCTGATCAAGATGCTATTAAGACTGTAGTTTCATGTTGTTTCATGCTACACATGATAGTGCTGCATTGCATATGCCTATTGTTGAAAATGTTTCTTTGACCCCTTGTGTTGTCCCATATATTTTAGCTATAGCAGTTCATGGTAAAATTCCTAAAGAGTCAGTTGGATTAATAATAGGAAGAGGCATTTTCACTATTAAAAGTTTCTATATACATGTAAGTGTTATAGATGCAGCTTACAATGATCAAATTTTCATCTTGAATGAATCCCAACTGCATTGACAGGTCACTTTCCTGTGTGGCACTAAGTTATAAGGACTTGTAGACACTGGTGCTGATGTTTCCATCAATGATTTATTCACCTGGGCTCTGCCTGGGCTAGGTGGTGCTACCATGCCACCTTTGGAGGCCTTGGAATAATATCTAACATTGAGAAAATTACAGAAGCTTTATCTTGTAAAGGACCTGATGGCCAGCTGGTCAAAATAAAGCCTTACGTTGCTCCTATTGCTATCACTTTATGAGGGAGAGATATTTTATAGCAGTGGGACCTATGTTCAAAATACCTACCATACCTTCTTCTGCTAAAAACATGATGTTTGATATGGGATAATATTCTTCCCAACCTCCTCCTCCTGAACAAGGGGAAGATGTGAGACTCAGCAAAGACTTATCAGGTGTAGCTTTTCCTATTCTCTTGGAGCATTTTTCCCTAGGAGACATTGTTAAGCGCCTCATCCTATCTCTTAGTTGGAAAACTGATAAACCCTTATAGGTAGAACAGGAGCCCAAGCCCTTTACAAGAGAAAAAATTACAAGTGCTCCATTCATTAGTTACAGAACAATTGAAATTAGGTCACATTAAACCACCTGTAGTGAATGGAACTCTCCCATTTTGTGCTTAAAAAGAAATAAGAAAAATGGAGAATGTTAACTGATTTAAGAAAATTAAATTATATTATTCAACCTATGGAACGTCTTCTTTCAGGAATTCTTAATCCTTCGTTAATTCCTAAAGGTTTTCAAATAGTAATTGTTGACTTAAACTATTGTTTATTTGGCATTCCCTTAACCCCCAATCTTTCTAAATATTTGATTTTACAATTTCTTGTTGAAATAATAGTTCCTATACTTTGAGATACCAGTGGAATGTTTTACCTCAAGGCATGGTAAACAGCCCCTCCTTCTCTCAAATGTATGTACAAAAGCCTATACAAAAATTAACTTTAAAGTCCCCTGATGGCATTTATCATCGTTACATGGATGACATGTTATTTGCTCATCCTTATCAGCATGTTCGTAATAATATAGTAAATTAGCTTGCTTATTGTTTGATGAATATGACCTTCATGTAGCCCCTGAAAAAAACACAATGTTCTAGTCCTGGAATTATTTAGGATATAAATTATGGTGCAAAACTTAATTCCACAAAAAATCCAAATGCAAAAATATTCGTTAAGAATATTAAAATATTTTCAAAAATGACTTGGAGACATTAATTCCAAGTAATGGTTCTGTTCATCTCTAGGAATTTCTACTTATTCATTAACTAATTTAAAGATTCTTTAATAACTTTCATTAACTCACTTAAAGATTCTTTAAGAACATTAAAAGATTTTCAAAATTTACTTGGAGACATTAACTCCAAGTAATGGTTTCGTCCATCTCTAGGTATCCTTATTTATTCATAAACTCATTTATTTTCCATATTAGAAGAAAACTCAGATTTAAATCATCTTTAAATTTAAAGAGTTACAATGGCTTGAAGAACATATTCAAAATACTCAATAAAATAGAATTGTTGAAACCGTGATTTTTATCTTTATGTGTTTTCTTCTGATCCTTCTCCTACTGACTTACTAATCCAACAAAATGCTTAGGCTATAGTTGTTTTTAATTTTTCACTTGAATGTGTGAGTGATTGTAAATAGGTTTCACAATAGTACTGAGAACATTGGCTATTATTTTTTCCACCCCTGAGATACTTTACGTGGTATCCAGACTTCTGGTCAAAGACACTCACTGGACTTCTCTGCTCACTTCAACTGGCATCCAGCAAGTGTTTGATCAAGGACATATCTTGGTCTTTCTTCCACAGACAGAGAAGTGATCTCCTATTTTGGGTCTTATTGATTACAATAATGGCTGAGATATCAGTCACTAGGCTGGCACAAGAGTTAAGATTGAGTTCAGCAGTGAGACTCAAGCTTCATTCCAGATGGTAAAACTGCATAGATACACTTAGGTAGGATGCTCTTATTTCTATATTTTTTTTATATCTTTGTAGGAAAGAGTTCAGTTTGCCACTCTCAGTAAAGTGCTGTGTCATCAAAGGTCACAGAAACATATATCACCTGGGCTGAGGTGATTCTTTTGTCTCAGCCTCCCCAGTAGCTTGAACCACAGGTACCAGCCTCAATGTCCAGCTATTTTTTTTATTAATACATTTATACATATATCATAAGTACATTTATGCCATTATAGGATTCAGTGTTTTGATTATTTGTACAAAATGGATTGCTTACATCCTACTAATCAATATAGTCTTTACATTATTTACCCAATTACAGGAGTAAAACATTTATGCTTTACACCTGACAGATACGATTTGTACTTGCAATATGCTTTATAGGTGTAGTCCCCCTACCAGGCTTCCCTCTATCCCCCCCTCTTCCCTTTCTTCCCCTCACTCTCCCCTTCCCTCATTCATCCTTTGCTATAGTTAAGTGTCATTTTCCACATGCATATGTAATTTTATATAGGTATTACAGTAGTATTGAGTACATTGGATATTATTTTTCCCATTCCTGAGATTCTGTAGTAAGAAGAATATTTTCCAACATCATACATGTAAGCATAAAAGAGATAAAGTTTTTATTTTTATTTATTTTTTTTAAATTTTTTTTCTTTTTTTTTAATTGAATGTTAATTATGTACATTGATACTCTTCTGGGGTACAGTGTGGGGTTTTCACATGCATTCTGAAATACTTCCATCAAACTGGTCAACACAGCCTTCATGTCATTTTCTCAGTTATTGCTTTAAAATTTTCACATTCTACTCTT